>JAHWFO010106624.1:1702499-1715215 GCA_023313115.1 Rhysida immarginata
CACGTCAAGGGTTCAGGACCAAGTGAACGAAAGAAACTCGGACACGAATGATATGACAAGGTTGACAACTGTTTATTCTTCAATTCTTTTGTTCATAGTACATCATGATAATCTCTAAAATTCGAGGGGTCCCATCGAAAACATACAGCTAAGAAAAACGCTAATGCTGCGCTGAGCGGCGCTCAAAAAAAAAAAAATAAATAAATAAAATGTACGGTCTCTACAGGTTGTCCAGAATCTCCTTGACTAGGGGGAGCGGGGGATCTCCCCCAGGACTGCCGTGTCCAATGCGAGCAGCTCCGAACCCCCATATAAGTATTCCTGAGCAGAACGCCAGACAGCGCACTGCACCTCCTTTAATGGAAGAGTAAGGGGGAGGTATAGTAACTCCTTGTGGCAGGAGAGAGTGCTAGGACCCGGCAGCCACTGGCGAGCTCCCGAGACACTGTAGACACAGAGCTGTGCGCGCTTGTAACTTGCAAGTGTGTACGCTTTGCTATCAGTGCTCTGGATAGCTATCCTTCACGCCCCAAAACTCGATGCCACATATTTGTCACGACACATGATACGGTGCACCTAGCTTATCTAAGAGTTAAATGACTAAGATTAAGAATAGAGACAGTGCTTCTTCCTGATATTGAGAATGAACATAAGACCTCCCTACAAGGCGAGGCATTTATCACACGGCACTAATGAGTTACAGCACAAGGATGAACTACATCGTTTAGTTCCGATGACCTTGGCGAGAGGTTCTGAGGGCTCGGTCGAAGTTTCGCATCACGAAATCGTAAGATACGCAGATTCTCCGCGCCGACAATAATAATTGAAAAGTCACTCACCAATTGAGGTGCTACATTCAACAGGTTTACCGTCTATGCACTTGCTTGGCAGCCGCATTTAAACGTCACAGGTAGCATTCATCATCCCCATGTTTGAGGCTCCATCACGTCGTTGGCGTTGTATCCCCACGCCATGGCTCTGGTCACCTTGCAAACTTAAGTCAACTTTTAAATCTTGTATTGTAAAATTCTTTTTACTACTAAGCATCTGCAACTTTGTTTAATTAACAAACATTGAGCTGAAATTTAAATTATAAAACAACTAAAACTCCACGGCCTAGACGTTCGAAACGAAACAAATTTTCCGTAGGGCCAACGCACGTTCGTTCTGAGAGCTATAGCTGGAAACAAAAACATTCAACACCATGCGCATTTCTTCTCAATTTTCAATAACGATACTCCGTTGAAAGTTGAGATGATCTTCCGAGAATTCACTCACAACAATCGCAGCTCCCAACAGAGAATTCACATTACACGCATGGATTCACTCTCAAACAATACGACTAAAACAACAATCCATTATCCACTAAATAAACAGGTAAGGATTCATTTAAAACATAAATTATTATGTTTAACTATCAAAAATCCACATAAAATAACAACTAACAAACACTCAAACAGGGTCTCACCCACCCCCTCTTTCAAAGAATGAGGGCGATCACGAAAGGGCTAAGCACAAAATACGAACTATGTTAAACTTACAAGTGCCCCTCGCTGGTCTCATATGGCACTCCAACTGACATGGAATGTCACATGCGCCTTACGAAAGACCTCGAACATACCCTGTGAAGGGTTACATTCGAGCGTATAACCCCAAAACAAGGCACACACAACGAAAAGACGGGGGGGGGGGGGGGATTTACCTTGCGGCACAACTAAATAACGATCATCCTAAACACTATACAAATTAAAGAAACCCTAGACGCCCACATCGTGCAAACTTTAAATCCCATAACACTGAGACAAATAGTTTCCTTCCTAGTACCCCCTACATTACACTTATCTCCTACCTCACCACTCGAGATCTCCAAAACCCTATGTCTCCCCTACCAAGAAACAAAGGCGGGAACTCATATTCGGCCATGTTTGCACCGGAATCGTCTCCCTCCAAATCCCTTGCTTCTTCACACCCCTGGTTCCGGCATACTCCACACAATTCAACTCGGGCACTTCCGCTATTTCTGCTACTACAGCAGATCTACCATTCCCTGATCGGTTGCTTTTTATAACTTTAGTCTTCTCATTACCATTCTTCAAACGCTTTCTACCCCTTCCCCCTCCTTGTCCGCTTTTAAAGACTTATTTTTACTTGCCTCTGGCCTGGCATTGCCCAATTATGACCTTCGCTAGGACTCCTACTTCTGTCCCCTTTTAAAACATATTCTAGCTGTCGACGAACCTTGTGGAACACCCTCAAGCCCACTTGCCTTCCAGGTTCATCTTCCAACCTCTCTTCAGCCCTTGCTACTTCAGACACTTCTCCCTCCTCCCTGGGACCACTCCCTCCTTCGTCGTGAGCCACTATATCAGTTTCATCCTCACCTCCACCCTAGATGACTGTCCTCCTATGCTCACTTCTGCCTCTGCGTAGCCCCCATTATGTGGCATTGTTGTGGTGTGCTGTCACTTCTGGCCCCATCTACTACAGTCCTACCGGCATTGCCATCAGCAGTCCAATTCGTCACAGCATTCACCTGCTGTGCCTCTGAATACGGCTTAACACTCCAGCCTGGTTGCGGAATGTTTCCATAAGGGACCAATACCTTGCGTCAACACCTCCTCCCACAGTATCATTATTATCCTGCGCCATTGGGCTATTGAAGACTACTTCTTGAGCACAGTAAGGCCCATCCACATTAGGATACATTACCGGCCTTTCCCATGACGCTTCTGTTGCCTCACTGAAACAAGGAGGTGCTAGCTCGGGGTTGTACCAACCTGTCGGATAGTTTGTCGGGCTCTCTACCCTACCTACTCCCACCCCTCCCATTCGTGGGTTGACTGTCTCCTGTCTCATTGCGTAACCGACCACTACTACTGGCTGGCAAACGTATCATTACCCATTTGCCCATTGTTCGCCCGGGGTCCAGCTCCCCTATATTAGTATCAGCTATTACGGATCTCTTAACTGACTTATGTGTTTCTACACATAATTGATTTCCCTTAGAGACCATCCCCATGACCAACTCCGTGAGCTTTCCAATTAATTTTTCCATACGTTGGAACGCTCCCACGCAGCTGCTATCACAGGGTTGGCCACAACTAATATCTGTATCACTATCTATATCATAAACCCAAACAGCACGTCCAAAACCACTGCTCTGATATAACCCCCCCCCCCCCCCCCCCTACACACACACACACACACACACACACACGCACGCATGCACGCAGCCTACTTCTCAACACTCGACTCCCTATTCAATATTATTTGCCACACACCAGCTCGTGATCGCCACACTATAGGCCAACCATATCACAGTGACCAGGCACCCACTATAGTCCGAAAATTCCGGATATTTGGTCCCTGTTCGGGCGCCTGTGTGACTGCCCCCCCCCCCCCTCCCCCCAGTACGTAAATGACTCCACAACTGCTAAAACAGTATGCGCTGGGGAGAGGGCATGTCAGTGGTTCGGAACCAAATGAACGAAGGAAACTCATCATTGGTAATCTCTAAAATTCGAGGGGCCCGAATCGAAAACATACGGCTAACAAAAACGCTAATGCTGTGCCGAGCGGCGCTCAAAATGCCTGCACTCCATTTCATGATGCCATGTACGGTCTCTTAAGGTTGTCTAGAATCCCCTGGACAACGGGAGGGGGGGGGGAAGAGAACGAATCGCCCCCAGGACTGCCGTGTCCAATGCGAGCAGCTCCGAACCCCCGTATAAGTATTCCCAAGCAGAATGCCAGACAGTGCACGACACCTTTAATGCAAGAGTAAGGGTGAGATACAGTAACCCTTCATGGCAGGAACGAGTGCTAAGACCTGGCAGTCACTGGTGAGCTTCCGAGACACCGTAGACACCATATAAAATCATTAATGTCTATTTTTTTGAAAATACAACACCGAGGGTTGAAAATACAACAAACGCCGACGTACCTATGCCACACTGATGGAAAGTAGTTAACCGTGTTGATTACATTAATGATGGGCATTAATGGTTTTTTAGCCGCACTAAATAAACTATGCTCACATATCAATTTCACTGGGAGAAAGAAAAAGATAAGAGGCTACCATTTTTGGACCTCTTAATCATACGATCGGATAACAAACTGAACTTCCAGGTTTATAGAAAACCTAACTTCACCCCAGCGTTCATCAGAGAAGATTCAAACCATTGTGCCTCCCTCAAATTAGCGACATTCCACCATCAGGTCAGAAGGGCGCTATTGTTACCATAGACGAATGAATCCAAAAATAAAGAGATGGATCTAATTAGATCTTTTGCTAAAACTAATGGCTACAAAGAAAAATTGGTGGATAAATTGGCCGAAAAAATTAGTAAAAATCTCAACCTCGATAACGTCACAACGCTGGGAAAGAAAAATGTCGATTTTAAAAAAGTGTTAGTCCTTCCCTATAACTACGCATTAAACAAAGGGTTCAGAAAAATATGTAAAGGGTTTGATTATAAAATTGTTTATAAAAGTGGGAATACTATAAAAAAAATCGCTTAGCTTGATAAAAGACAAAATTCCACTAGAAGAGTGTCCGGGTGTTTATAAATTTAAGTGTGCGTCGTGTGACCGTTTTTATTTGGGAAGCTCACAGAGAGGGGTAAAAAACCGAATGAAAGAACGCATATCCTGTATAAAAAATGCAAAGCTAGGGGTTTCTTCTTTTGCAGGATATATAATTAATGAAAAACACAACTTTTCTACTGACTTGATCAAGGTTATACATAGATGTAGAGAGAGAAAATTGTTATTTTTCTTAGAATTGATTTAAATTGTAAAAAATAAAACAACCAATAATATCCTTAATAGTGACGATGGCCCTATGCCAGTGGCAGAACTGTTGCCTTTAGCTAAATTTTGTACAAACAAGGGAACCCCACATAGCCTAACCGCTTTAACAATGGAGTCTTTGTATGGCTACGAATGCTGAAATTTTTTCATTTTCGCGGTTTATTTTGAAAGAAATACAATTTCGCACTCTCTTGTTTTGCAAGCATCTATACAGTCGACTCGCGTTATAACGAAATTGGTTATAACGAAATTACTGAAATAACGAAGTTTTTCATAGTTCCCGTCAGTTTTGTTAAGAAAAAACAACCGCTTATAACGAAATATCGGGTAAAACAAAGTAATTTTCCAATCACACGTAATTGAATATATAGTAATTTCACACCTGATTTAACGAACTAAAAACGGCGTCGTAAATTGGGCAAAATAGCGATTTATCGTAAAGGCAATTCACAATACACGCCGTTAGGCTTATTTCACGTAAAGACGAAAAAACAATAAAAATTAGTAAAAATTTTACTCTGATTTTGAGAGTGCGGAAATGACGTCTTTGTTTGCTTGAAAACAACCAATAAGAATCCATACAAAAGCGGAAATGCTGGAAAATGGAGAAAGATCGAAAGCGGAAGCAAGTAGAATTTACGATCGTTGATCGATAACTACGAAAAATATAGTGCTGCGCGATTTGCGGAAACCATCGATGTTTCCAGAACCATTCGATGTTAAATCGATTTTGGAATCGATATAAGATATGTTAAAAAAAACTTCGACGCTTAAAAGAACTTACAAATTCGCCGCTATGAGCGCTGAAACTAGAAAAACGGTGCTGCCATCTGTGAGGCGTACGAGGCGTATAACAACTAACAACATCGATATTATAAAAACATCGACATCGCGCAGCACTAGAAAAATAGAAGCAAAAATCTTTCTAGAAAATATCATGTGCTGAAAAAAGGAAAAAACATTCTTATCAAAATAAATGCTGATAAAGAGGCACATATTGGAAAGAAATTTATTCGGAACTCAATGGCTTTAACCTGGGAGGGGGGAGGAAGAGAAGAAGAGAGATCGCAAACAATTGAACAAGTTCGCGAATTCGTTCTTGATTTATATCAAATAGTTTAAAGATTTTTCAAAGATCTTTAAACTGTTTGTTTATATATCGACTGAGCATCTCGATACATTAGAAAAGACAGATTTTCTACTATAAATACGTATTCGAATGAATATCTGGTTTTTGGTAGTGTTTGATCAAAAAAATTTCACCAAACGAGCAAAGTGGAATGGAAATCACATTTTTTGTTTGATTATGTTCGATTAAGGATATTTCATCGCCGTTTAGCCGCAATACTTCAAATTTCAACTAAAACCTACGAATTCTAAGGTGAAAAATGCATTATTACTTTAAAAAATTGGGTTTCACATATAACGAAATATCGGTTATAACAAACTTTTTATGGATTCCGGTGAACTTCGTTATAACGAGAGTCGACTGTAGTAGCTTCAGATAAGTAACATGTTTCAATTTGGTGGAAATCTGTGACATACATGTTCAAGGGATTCCCTTGTAAGTAAATTGTTTGGTGGTATCGAGTTTGTTTGAACTTTGGGTGCGTTCTTGGTTTAATTTGTCTCTTTTAGGCGGTGTGTTTTTGGTCTAGAATATTTGAGGGTCTCTTTTAAGCAGAGTGGCTTTTTTAGTTTAGGTGGGTGGGGTGTTTTCTTGTTTTTATTGCTCTTGCTATGAAGGATGTTCTACTTGGTTGTGCTATTTTATTTGTTTACTATGGTTAGAAATATTTTGTAATTCGTTGTTGGCTTTAGCTTTGTATTATGCTTTATATTTGTATTTTATTTGATTGGTTCCTGTATATTATATATTCGTCGTCTCTCTTGTTGATAATCACTCACTCATGAAGGAAATTTGGTTTCCGAAATATACATTTGAGTCAATAAAAATTATCATGTGGATTAGTGTTTTCAGTGTTCTTTTAATTCGTATACTGGTGTCCACAGTTTCTGGCTTTTATTGTTTAAACATAGAACCTCTCTACAAGGCGAGGCATTTATCACACGGCACTAATGAGATTTACAGCGTGAGGGTGGACTACATTGTTCAGTTCCGATGACCTCGGCGGGAGGATCAGAGGGCTCGGTCGAAGTTTCGCACCACGAAATCATAAGATATGACAATTCTCCACGCTGACAATAATTGAAAAGTCACTCACCAATTGAGCTGCTACATTCCACAGGTTTACCGTCTATGCACTTGCTTGGCAGCCGCATTTAAACGTCACAGGTAGCATTCATCATCCCAATGTTTGAGGTTCCATCACGTCGTTGACGTTGTATCCCCACACTGTGGCTCTGGTCACCTTGCAAACTTAATTAAGTGAACTTTTAAAACTTGTATTGTAAAATTCTCTTTACTGCTAAGCATCTGCAACTTTGTTTAATTAAAAAACATTCAGCTTAAATTTAAATTATAAAACAACTACTAAAACTCCACGGCCTAGATGTTTGAAACGAAATAAAAGGCCAACGCACGTTCATTCTGCCTGAGAGCTATAGCTGGAAACAAAAACATTCAATGTGCATATAACCCAAAACAAAGCGCACACAACGAAAAGAGGAATGCCGGTTCCTCCTGTAATCTAGACCAGTCTCTCGTTTGAATCCTACACGATGACTTCGTTTTATAATAGCCTCCTCTTTCGTTGGTATCATTATAAAGAGCATATATTTAATATTTTGGTATTAAAGAAAATAATATAAAAAATAATATAGAAACTGGCCAAAGATTTTGACATACCGTATTCATTAGTTAATAATGCGAAAAATTTTATACCAAAAAACGGGTCAAAAATGGGGGGGGAAGGTCGCATTATATACGGGAGTAAAAATTTAAAAAGTTTGGTCAATGCCTGCACATCCGCCATATTGTTACAATATTCGTTGTTTTCATATCCGCCATTTTGGAAAAGATCAAAAAGCGTGAAAACGTGAAGGTAAACGTGATAGAAAACGAAAAGTTAACTTAAATAAGCCTCAGGTTAATAAAAAAGTTATAAGAAGCTTCAGGATTGGGCAGCATTGGAAAAGTGATCGAAAGTAAATGGTCAACTTAGGGTGCTTCTAAAAACTCTCGAGTGCTCATTTTCAATCATGTGGTCGTTTACCCCTGATCGTGCCCGCTCATGAAGTTTTTTGACAGCCCCAAGGGCATCGAGATAACTGCCCGATCAGTAAATAAGAAATAACTGCCACAGAAACTCGTTATGCTTTCAAACTTTCTGTTTTAAGCGTAATTATTTATTGTCCAATATTATAATCTGATGAGGATTTATTAGATTTCAATGCATTTATTCTTTTATGACAATAAATACGAGAGTGTTAACAAATCTACGTGCGAGAGTGCACGTACGATAAAAAACGAAATTTTAAAGAAAATTCGAAACCTGAGAGAAAAATTAAAAAAATATAATATATAAAGCAATCTTCCTTTTTATCTTCAGCTCTTTCACCCCTACGAGGCAACTAAAGTAGTAAAAGTGAGCGAGGCAACTCGAAATGATCAGGATGGAAATAAGATCACTTTGAACCTGAGCGTTCCCAGCACGACGACGAGATCGGGGAGTTTTTAGAGGCGCCAGTGACGAGCGCTCTGTCATTTTTAGATGCAGTGCTCGCGTTGATCATGAACGCCTACGCTCGATCGCGACTGGAGAGAGTTTTTAGAAGCAGCCTTAATGAAGCAGCGTGATTGGACGGCATTTGAAATCGTTGGAGGGCAAGGGTATGGTATATAGGACTAAAACAAAGAAGGCCAGGTACAATTCGTTATCTCTACCCTCTACGTTCAATCTCCTACCATATATCAACGTGTCCAGCGTTCTCCCCAGAAAATTTTATCAGCTGGGTGGAAAGATAAAGTAGCCGGGCGGACAAAAATTAAAAACAAATAAAATATTATGCAGTGGTGCGCAGTTTTTCGTGTATTCAGCCGGGCGGTCACCAAAATCTGCCGGGCGGCGTGCCCGTTAAAAAGGGCCTGGGGAGAATCCTGGTGTCAAAGAAGCGGTTTGCCTATGATGCTGCATTTAAATTAAAGTTAAGTAAGACGAGTAATTATTTTTTTTCATTGAAAGTTATTTACGGCATTTCATTTATTTTATAATTGGCAAATTGAAACCATTACTGTGTTTACGATAACTTTTAGGTAATCCAGCATGTGGAGAACAACAGCAATTCATCATCATAGAGAACGTTTGGAGTACCTGAAAGCAATGTTAGGCTATGGCGGCAACAAAAACAAAAGCTCTTAGAAATGTCGAAGACCAAAAAAGCTGTTAGGGGAAGGGGAGCTTTTTATGCGGAATTAGAGAGAGACTTGGCAGATTGGATACAGAGTAAACTGAATGATGGTTACATCGTCACGGCCTTCCAAGTTCAATTACAGGCTCGAAAAATACGAGGTGAGTCCCGATTTTAAAGCTTCAAATGGCTGTTGCCAGAGATTCTTGGAAAGGCATTCTTTGACTCTACGGCAAAGAACAAAGATTTCGCAAAAGCTGCCGGATGATTTGGACCAAAAAATAATTGATTTTCACCGCTTTCTGATTAATTATCAAAAAAAACATAATTTTGAGCTGAATCAGATTGGCAATATAGATGAGATGCCTTTGTTTTTCGACATGCCTGGAAATAGAACATTAGATAAAGTTGGTAGTAAAACTGTGTATGTCAGGACAATAGGACATGAGAGGATGCATTTCACAGTAGTTTTGTGCTGCCTAGCAGATGGGACAAAATTAAACCCTATGATTATTTTCAAGAGAGAGACAATTCCAAAGGGTGAAAAGTTTCCTCAAGGAGTTTTAGTTCACTGTTACAACAAAGGCTGGATGGACGAAGAGGGTGTCTGCTTATGGATGAAAAACATTTGGAATAATAGACCAGGGGCAATGTCTAAAAAACAATCATTATTAGTTTGAGATCAATTTCGGGCACATTTGACTGGGAAAGTTAAAGACAAGTTAAATGAATTGGGGACACATCAAGCTGTTATACCTGGTGGATTAACGAGTGTATTACAACCACTTGATGTAGTTCTTAATAAACCTTTTAAAGATGCAGTAAGAAAGCACTGGATCTCTTGGATGTCCTCAGACAATGTTCAGAAGACGAAAGGTGGAAATCTAAAAAAAAAAACAGAACTATCTATAGTTGCCAAATGGGTGAAAGAAAGTTGGGAATCGCTGCCAGAAACAATGGTATCCCAGAGTTTTTTAAAGACTGGCATTAGCAACAGTCTGGATGGCACTGAAGATGACCTGCTATGGGATGAAGAAAATGCCACTTCTGATCAAACTGGCATGAGGAAGAAGAAGGATCTACCGGATGAACAGATGATACAGATGAACCTTTAGATGAAGAAACCTGGAAGGAATTATTTGGCAAGTCTGACGACGATTCGGATTTAGAAAGTTTTTGATATATAATGTGTATAAAATTGTGTGTTTTTTTGTATTATTGATATTTATTCAGTTATTAAAAAATGTTGAATTTAGATCTGTGTTATAACTACCATTATGTCTTTTGTAAAATGTTGGGTCATATTATATAAGAGGATACAATTTTTACCCTATTTTTGGGCATAAAAAGAAGGGGTCGCATTATACACGAATAAATACGGTATATAACATATTTTTAAAACTACGGTTCAGTTCTGTAATATTTTATATTCCCATAACATCTTAAACAACAATGAAAAATATTTCTTTAACTCATTACAATCGTGAATTTATATTTGTGTATTCAATGTATCAATAAATAAGATATATTTTAAAATAAATTAATAAATAAATGAGATATATATTTTAAAATGATAAATATATAAATGAGATATATTTTAGAATAAATAAATCGTCATTTATATAAACATATAAATTAAAAAATAAATCTATTAAAAATTGTATTTATTTATTCCTTTAAAGAAATGAAAATAAAACCACTGATTTTATTTAAACAGATTAATTAATTAAGGCAGGGGGAAGGTTAAGGAAGGAGGAAAAGAAACTCTCCCCGTCCACACCAGTGTCATTTTAATCCTTTGATGTGTCGGGGAAAACTGCCTTCTGAGCGTTCGTGCCCGTTGCTAGCTTCGAGGCATATTTTGACACAAGCAAACCGTCCACACTTGTTTTCATCCGGTGTAACGCAACGGGCATTTGCAACTAGTGTCTACTAGGCTTTAGGATACATTAGCGGCCTTTCCCATGACGCTTCTGGTGCCTCACTGAAACAAGGTGGTGCTAGCTCGGGGTTGTACCAACCTGTCGGGCAGTTTGTCGGGCCCTCTACCCTACCTACTCCCACCCCTCCCATTCGCGAGTCTACTGTCTGCTGTCTCATTGCGTAACCATCCACTACTACTGGCTGCGTCCACTCAGCTCCTTCACTGTACCCTACATTACGAACCCGGACTACCGCTCTTTTCCATCTTTTTCATTACCCATTCGCCCATCGTTTGCCTCCCCTATATTAGCATCAGCTATTACGGATTTCTTAACCGACTTATTATGTGTTTCTACACATAATTGATTTCCCTTAGAGACCATCCCCTTGACCAACTCTGTGAGCTATCCAATTAATTTTTCCATATGTTGGAACACTCCCACACAGCTGCTGTCACAGGGTTGGCCATCCCTCACATCCGTATTCACTATCTCTATCATAAACCCAAACAGCACGTCCAAAACTACTGCTCTGATATAACCCCCCCCCACCCCCCACACACACCCTACTTCTCAACACTCGACTCCCTATTCAGTATTATTCCCCACACACCAGCTCGTGATCGCCACACAACACGCCAACCATATTACCGTGTCCAGGCACCTTTTATTGTCCGAAAATTTTGGATATTTGGTACCTGTGTGAAGTGTCCACCCCCCAGTACGTAGAGGACTCCACAACCGTTAAAACGGTATGCGCTGGGGAGAGGGCATGTCAAGGGTTCGGGACCAAATGAACGAAGGAAACTCACGAATGATATGGCAAGTTTGACAACTATCTATTCAATTCTTTTGTTCATAGAACAGTACATCATGATAATCTCTAAAATTCGAGGGGCCCCATCGAAAACATACAGCTAACAAAAATGCTAATGCTGCGCCGAGTTCTGCTCAAAAAAAATAAACAAATGCCTGCACTCCATTTCATGATGCCATGTACGGTCTCTACAGGGGGTCTACGGCAATTGGGTGGATGACGATTCGGTGGACGACAATTGGGTGAACGCGACAATTCGGTGAACGTCATTTCGGTGGATGCGATAATTGGGTGGACGCGACAATTCGGTGAACGTCATTTCGGTGGACGCGACAATTCGGTGAACGTCATTTCGGTGGACGCGACAATTCGGTGAACGTCATTTCGGTGGACGCGACAATTCGGTGAACGTCATTTCGGTGGACTCGACAATTCGGTGAACGTCATTTCGGTGGACGCGACAATTCGGTGGACGCGACAATTCGGTGAACGTCAGTTGGGTGGACGACAATTCGGTGGAAATGCAAATTCGATCGAGATTTTTAAATCATCAAAGAATTTGAGTATTTAACTCGTTGTTTGTTTATAATTGACCATCTTAATTGCAATTACAAATCAATTTGCTTCATTCATTTTAGGTCGAAGTCACTTTATATGCGGGAATCTTTTATTTATTATTTATTAGCTTACAAATAAATGAGATTATTTCTGTATTAAATAATTTATTAAATCATTTTGTTTTATTGCTAAGAGTTCCATTATTCAATTAAAAATACTGTTATTCTTAAATTACTACTTAAGCTCGTCAAAATAGGCACAATAGGTATTGGGTAGATAGATATGTTATTTGTTAT
>JAHWFO010106624.1:1715315-1744658 GCA_023313115.1 Rhysida immarginata
ATAAAAAGGCAGTTGGAGGAGAGGACAGAGGGTAGAGTTCATTTCATCTTTAGATTGAAAGGGTTGATCCCTAATACATGTATGACTACTTCTCCCTCCAGCTTTTTAAGAGAATTAGGGTTCCCTTATTACATAAGAGAATTAAAATGACTGTCTTAAAAGTGTACAGTCACGTTAAAGTTATAATATAAAAATACTAAAAGTAAAATATATACAAAAATATAAATAAATTACAGAAAAAATATATATCAAAACAAAATACAGCTTTGGGAAAGTGTACTACAGTCTGTCCTGCTTTAATATAGAAAGATAATTGGAGGGGATGACAGGGGTAGACTTCATTTCGTTTTTGGGCTGAAAGCGTTAATATAACTATAGTGGCTTCATTTTAGCCACTATAATGTAATCATTTGACCTCTATTAAATTTTAGCTTCCCCCTAATCATCCCCCAAAAGGTTAACAGGATTAAAAACTCAACGCATATGAAATTTGTACAGAATTTTGAAAATCATTTCAAAAACTGAGAGGAATATATAACTGAACAAATTTTCTTGATGCAATATTTTTTTCTTTTTGTTATTATTTAAAAAAGTGATGAAGAATAAATTTGAAAATTATTTGATTTTTATTATATCTTACAATTTTTTTTGTTACAATTTCATTTGTATTAATTGTATATTTTATCTGTAATTTATTTGTTTTTGTATATATTTTTTGTATAGTTATATTTTACTTGTAATAATTTTGTATTATAACTTAAGATAGTCATTTTAATTCTCTTTGAGAAGGGAAACGTATTTCTCTTAAAAAGCTGGAGGGGGAAGTAGTTATATTAGGGATCAACCTTTTCAACCTAAAAATGAAATGAACTCTACCCTCTGTCCTCCTCTCCAACAGCCTTTTTATATTAAACCCGGCTGTAGGGGGGGGGGGGGGGTCACCGTGCTATATTAATGTCAAATAACATATCTATCTATCCACTTCCTATTGTGCCTATTTTAACGAGCTTAAGTAGTAATTTAAGGATAACAGTATTTTTAATTGAATAATGGAACTCTTAGCAATAAAACAAAATGATTTAATAAATTATTTAATAAAGAAATAATCTCATTTATTTGTAAGCTAATAAACAATAAATAAAAGATTCCCGCATATAAAGTGACTTCGACCTAAAATGAATGAAGCAAATTGATTTGTAATTGCAATTAAGATGTGTCAATTATAAACAAACAACGAGTTAAATACTTAAATTCTTTGGTGATTTAAAAATCTCGATCGAATTTGCATTTCCACCGAATTGCCGTTCACCGAATTGTCGCGTCCACCGAAATGACGTTCACCGAATTGTCGCGTCCACCGAAATGACGTTCACCGAATTGTCGCGTCCACCCAATTGACGTCCACCGAATTGTCGCATCCACCCAACTGACGTCCACCGAATTGTCGCGTCCACCGAATTGACGTTCACCGAATTGTCGCTCACCCAACTGTCGTCCACCGAATTGTCAACCACCCAATTGTCGGGCTCCCCTCTACAGGTTGTCCAGAGTCCCCTTGTCTAGGTGGAGTGGGGGGGGGGGAGCGAATCTCCCCCAGGACTGCCGTGTCCAATGCGAGCAGCTCCGAACCCCCGTATAAGTATTTCCGAGCAGAACGCCAGGCAGTGCACGGCACCTCCTTTAATGCAAGAGTAGGGGGGAGGTACAGTAACCCCTCGTGGCGGGAAGGGGTGCTAAGACCCGGCAGCCACTGGCAAGCTTCCGAGGCACCATAGACAGAGTTGTGTGCGCTTATAACTTGCGCATGTGCACGCTTGTTTATCGTTGCTTTGGATAGTTATCCTTCACGCCCCAAAACTCGACGCCACATACGTACAGCTCCATCACTACACGTTAGGGTGCACCTAGCTTATCTAAGAGTTAAATGAATAAGATTAAGACTAGAGACAGTGTTTCTTCATGATTCTGAGAAAGAACATAAAACCTCTCTACAAGGCGAGGCATTTATCACACGGCACTAATGAGAGTTACAGCTCGAGGGTGAACTACATCGTTCAGTCAGATGACCTCGGCAGGAGGATCGGAGGGCTCGGTCGAAGTTTTGAAGCCCCTCCCTCTCATACTCTTTCCAATATGGCTGCCACAGCCTTTTAGATTCTCAGTATGCTGCAAAGAGAGAATACTTTTATCAGAAATTTATTTAAGGGTTAACAAATGAAATCTAAACGGATTAATGAATTATTACTTAGTTTTTTGTAAACTCCGCTTATAAGAGTTTTCATCAACTCTGACCCGTGCATAGGCCGAATGTGGTTTTTAGGGGTAATTTTTTTGGGGGGGGGGGGGATTCGGCTTATAGACAACTATATACAGTAGATACCATAAAAACTACCACATTTTGTTACGCTTAGGACTTGTTTAAGTGTGTATTCTTGTGCAAACTTAGGGCGTAGTTGTACTTAACAGTGGATTCATGTACAGTCAAATCCCGTTATAACGAATACCATTGTAACGAAGTTTTTCTGTGGTCCGGGCAAAAATCCTTTTAATTTAAGACTATTATGATCCCGCTATAACGAAATCTTTATAATGAAGTTTTCACTGTAACGAAGCAAATTTTTGGTCCTCACAGCGTTTTAATTTCATTATAACAAAATTTTATTTCGAAGTTGCATTTTGTCCTACATCAGAGAGAGGCCACTTGGCTTTTTGTGTTATCGCCGTCGTGATTGCTGATCAACTGGAATAGTTTCAGTCTTCACCAAGAGAGGGCGCTGCGGTCGCTATTGGTCTCCTCCAATCAGAATACTCGTCGCCGGTTGGTGCAGCATCGCAGTGATGGGGGATATAAAAGGGCTGCTTTCGCATGGCAGCCAGTTTCAATTTCGAATATCTACATCTCTACACTCTTTGACAATCAATCGACAAATCTCTACACTCCGTGGCAATCGACGACTGCTAAGGCAAATACATTCCGTAAGTACCCATTCTGCATCATCAACTGCCATTTCGGACATTTTTTTTTTTAATAGCATTTGATAATTCTTAATTTTCTTTTTATAATTATACATGATATGTACAGTACTTAATATAAATCAGTATCTTTTTAAAACAGTAGTGAAAACTTGTACCGATATTGGCTTCAATTTCGACATAAGACTCGACTGCTAATTTTGTAAGTAGGGTAATCCATTTCGTATTTCAGTAATTGCCATTTTGGCTAGCATCGTACATGTATTTTAAAAACGGTAGGGAAAAATTGTACATGAACTGGAAACTTAAAATTTCTTTTTAGGTGTACAAAAAATGTCTGGCGAAAGCAACAAACGACAATTCACTTTAGGTGAAAAAGTTGAGATAATCAAAGACGTCGATGCTGGAACAAAAAAAACAGTTGTGGCAAAAAAGTATGCAATTCCCTTGTCAACGTTATCCACCATTTAAAAAAATCGGGAAAAGATTCTCGAGCAAATGAAAAGAAACGATGTCGGACCACAGAAGAAGAAATTAAGAACTGCACAATATGAAGACATTGATAATGCGATGTTTGTGTGGTTCCAAGACACGAGATCCAAAAATATTCCTGTAAGTGGTCCAATGATTTGTCAGAAGGCATTAAATTTTGCCACACTGTTTGGCCACGATGATTTTTTAGGAAGTGCTGGTTAGCTGAATCGCTTTAAAGAACGTTACGGCATTTCCCAGAAAGTCATTTCAGGGGAGGAGCGATCTGTCGATCTCCATGCAGTGAATGCGTGGAAGGAGGTAGAATTCAGGAAAACTATTTCAAATTATAAGTTAGAAGATGTGTTTAATGCAGATGAAACCAGACTATTCTACCATATTTTACCGAACCGAACCTTAGCTTGTAAAGATAATTGCAAAGGAGTGATACAGTCAAAAGAGCGAATAACAGTGCTGTTATGCTGCATTGCAACCGGAACTGAAAAACTGAAACCGCTTATCATCGGAAAATACAAAAATTTGCGATGCTTTAAAAATGTTCATCGTTTGCCAGCTGATTATGGAAATAATAAAGCTGCATGGATGACACAAGAGATCTTCAACGACTGGCTAATAAAAATCGATGGGATGATGGCACGACAAAACAGGAAAATTTTGTTGTTAATCGATAATTGTCCTGCGCATAACATGCCACCTGTCACAGAACATATTGAACTGCTTTTTTTTCCGCCGAATTGTACATCCGTGCTGCAACCTTTGGATCAAGGAATAATTCAAAGTGTGAAGGTAAGTTAAAGATAATTAATGCTTTTAAAATTATTTGTTTTTCCGTTAGCTTTATTTCCGCATTTAAATCTGCGAGTTTTTATTTTTGATTTTAGATGAAGTATAAGAAAAGATTGGTCGATCGTATTCTGTTAAATTTGCACCAAAAAACAGATACAAAAATTAACATCCGCCAGGCAATTGACATGGTTACAGGTGTGTGGTGGACAGTGAAGGCTAGCACAATTGTTAATTGCTGGCGACATGCAGGCTTGTCACCAGCCACAAACGAAATTGAAAGTGAACCGGAAGTAGGAGAATCAGATGCTATTCAAAACTGGGAAATTGTAGCGTCATTGCTAAAGGTCCCAGATAATGTTTCGTTTGAAGACTACATGAATGTTGAAAAGAACCTTTGTGTAAGTTATGATATTACGGATGAGGAAATTGTTGAAAGTATCAGAAGCACAAGGGATAATCAAGATGTCGAACAAGAAAACGAAAAAGAATCAGAGCCAGCTCAAGAAGCGATGATAGAGTGCCTTTCCCCAATGGAGGCAGTAGACATGATAGAAAAATTACAAAGATTTGCACAGGAACAAAAAGAAACCGACGGGCGTATTTTTCAGAGTTTAGGATTTTTATCCGATTTTATAAATAGCGTTGCTGTTAAAAGCCGTTCTTTTCAGTCAAAAATAACTGATTTTTTTAATAATACATGTAATGATAAATAAAAATAATAATGAGACGATCTTAATCAGTTTAATTTAATCCTGAGGTTGTTAAGTTGAAGAAGAAACGACAGCGAGTACTTGAAGAATCCCAGAGAAATACTGAGGAGATTTCTTTAGAAATCCAAAAACTGGAAAAATAGAAAACTATTTTTTAATAATTTATATTTTTAATATTATATTTATTATTTTAGAAGATATTGTAACAGTGCTTAATTATTAAAATAATTTTTTTGCCTAGTTATTGTTACCATAATGTAAAAAAATTGTCATAATGTATTAAAGATTTATGTTGAGATAATTATTTCTTACTTAACAATAATTTGAGCGTTATTCGTTATCTGCAATAGTATGGGGATTTTCTTTTGTATTTCATTATTCCAGAATATTTATATATGTAGATATAAAAGAGAGTGCCCCTACCCCCCCTCCATTTGGTCAGGGAAAAATCAGGGAATTTTTTGCACTAACTTGATAGACACCCTGGCATTTCAATTTGTAATAAAATACCTTTTCTTGATGTGACTGTAATCCACATTTTTTTAAATTTTCATCTGATGGAAAACCATGAAAACTTGTTTTTAATATACACACTCCAGTCAAAGAATTAGAAACCTTCGTTCAATATGGTATTGACCCTACTTTGGCTGTGATTACAGAACATACGTGGTTTGGCATGGACTCTACAAGGTGTTGCAATGCAGGTAAGGTAATCGCAGACCATGTATTCATCAGAGAGACCTTCAGGTCTTGCAGAGTAGACGGAAGCTGATGCCTTCGACGAATGTCTCTTTCCAACATGTCCCAAACATTCTCGATCGGATTCAAATCCGGACTTTGCGCTGGCCACGGCAGATGTTGCAACTCTGTGTCATGTTCAGAAAACCACTCCTGAACAATTCTTGCTCGATGGACAGTAGCATTGCCGTCCATGAAGAACCAGTCACCATTTGGGTACAATTGCACCATTGCAGGATGGACTTGATCTGCAACAATGTTCAGGTAGTCTTTAGCTTTCACCCGACTGTCAAGGAATATCAGGGGACCCTTACCATATCAGCAAAACATGGCCCGTATCATGACATCTCCTCCTGCAGCTTGAACTGTGTTCACAACACATGAGGGGTCCATCGCTTCATAGGGCTGCCGCCAAATTCTCTGCTGGCCATCGGTGCAAAACAATGTGTAACGTGACTCCTCCGACCACATCACCTTTTTCCAGTCTACTGTCCAGTCGCACAGTTTTTTACACCACTGCAGGCAAACTTTCTGGTTTGTTGCTGACACCAGGGCTTCCTCACTGGCAAGCGACTTCCCATCCCTATTCGCTTCAACTCTTGGCGCATTGTTCTGGAGGAGATTGGTTGCAATGACCCTTCATTGAAGTCTGCTGTCAGTTGCTCCATAGTAGACCTTCGGTTTTGCCGCACAGTCAGTCTCAGACGACGTCAGTCCCTGTCTGTGTTGATTGTTTTTGATCCACAATTCTGTCGTTTCGACAACTCTTGTGGATTCTGTTTCCACGCATTGAACACCTTGGAGACCCGACCTTTTGAGATACCGGTCAGTTGTTCTTTCCTGGAAATCGTAGCTCCAGCTAGACGGGCTCCCACAATAACTCCTTTTTGGAACTCAGACAGGTCTGCTGTTTTCCCTAATTTGCTCAACTTGAGGAGCTGCAGCTTGTTCCTACCCTGTACCTGCAGCTTGGAATGAGCATGTACCTCACATGATTGCAATCATTTGCATATCACAATCGTTTCTGACCTGTGAACCTGCTTTACATATCAGTACAGTAGTTCATCAAAGGTTTCTAATTCATTGGCTAGCGTGTGTATTTTTTGCGTTAGAAATGCACTTTGAAACACAG
The DNA here is from genome assembly GCA_023313115.1 of Rhysida immarginata. Taxonomy (NCBI): domain Eukaryota; kingdom Metazoa; phylum Arthropoda; class Chilopoda; order Scolopendromorpha; family Scolopendridae; genus Rhysida; species Rhysida immarginata. The sequence continues at coordinate 1,722,147 of JAHWFO010106624.1, forward strand.
CAGTAACTCGTTTTGTTAAATTTCGCGAAAAAAAAATGAAAATTGGGAACTATGAAATCAAAGAAAGATTTTTATTATTTGCAACTGAAATACATTTATAAACGTGTGGCATATTTTGTTTGTTTTTTTTTTTTTTTACACAGCGGCAATTTATTTAAAAATAGATTTACGTAGCTGTATTTTTTTATTATGGCTTGCTAAGAAACTGTTTGAGAGTTTCTTTGTGAATAAAAAAAATCACATTAAAATCTGTAATAGTTTTTGAGTAATAAACATGTACAGGGTGATTATAAATGATTCGTCGGGTTTTAAAAGACTGTATTGCACAAAGTAATACACACAAAATGATGAGTGTTACATGAAAAGAACCAGAAACTGTCCATATTTTAATCATAACATTATAAATGTACAATGTGCGCCCCCTTTGTCACACGACACATGTCAATGCGGAAGTCCAGCTTTTCCCCATTGACATTCATCAGAGCTGCGGTAATGCGGTATCGTGCTGCCTCCTGGTCCGAGAAACAGAAGTCTGCACTCGTGAAATTAAAATTCTGATATAATCTTTCGTTTGGTGATTGTTACGAACGAATGCTATCAATAGCTTGGAACCTATAAGACTTCAAAACCCGAAGAATCATTTGTAATCACCCTGTATTATACGGGAGATAATTTACAAATACCCTGTATGTATACACCATAACCCGTTTAATATGAAATCCTAATGAACAAAAAATCTTTTCGTAATTTCTGAGTTTCTTAATATCAGAGAAAGACAAAAAAACAATTTATCTTTTATTATTATTCTGTGTTCTGGACAAAATAATCTGTTATCATGGTTTGTTTACTCTTAACAGTTAAGTGTTTGCTTACATAATCATTCCATTTATAAAAGTAATTTAGCAATTCATGCAGAGCTCGTCTGAATTTTTCTTTCAGACACACGCCATTGATGGTGCGATATAGTGATACACACACACAACTGATGCAAGTAAATATATTTCAGACGCACAAAATTTATCTCAGATCATCTTGAGATAAGAAAAACTATCTTAATTTGACGATGTCCACGATAGAAAATGCGCATGCGCTATTGTTTTACTGCCATCCGGTGGCTTATTTTGAAAGCAGTCAACCAGGTCACCATGTGCGCTACCAACACTGAAAACATGAATTACCTCACAAAATATTCACCTCTGATAGCTCTGATACATTAATTTCTTTTTCTTGACATAGTTTTCCATAACGAGATGCTTTGTTTGCATTTTTGGCGTTTGTTCGTTGAGAACGATTTAATGCAAGCTCAAGCTAAAAAAATTTAAATAAATTAAATTTGGCATTATGAAATTAAATACTCACGACTTTTTTGAAGTTTATTAATTTCTTCATGAAATATATCCATTCAATCAATCATAGCATGTTTTTTTTTTTTGTTGTTTTTCTTTTTTGTTTGTTTTGTAATCAAATTTTATAATTAGTTTTCTGATTGTAAAATATTGCGTATTTATTAAAGCCTACTATATATATTAAAATAAAAATTAGAATTTAAGATAAAAAAATTAACAGTGTATGTATTTTGGGAGTATATAAGTGAACTTTATATGAAATTATATAGCTTACTCAAATTGACTTAATAGAATGAACAAAGAGGTAGCATATCTCCGAAAGGTCGCAACATTTTTCCTTCCCTTTTCTATTTGTAATTATGATATGATATTGAAGAGTTTTTGCAGTTTAATTATTATCTTCTCTTTGAATATAATAAGATGCATTTATAACCATATCAATTTTTAAAATTTTATTAACTATATCCGAATACATTGGACAAAAGGGTAGCATATTCCCGAAATCTTTATAGTCTTTTAATGTTAAACTTAAACGTAATTTACACTTCAACTCTTCATAAATTACTTTACTTCAGGTCTGAAAACTGTCATTTAACTCTTCTGTCGGGAGGAGGAGGTGGGGGGGAGACCAATTTTTTTTTCCAAATCTGAGATTACGATTTTGACACCTTACTTTCGCGAAAAATCTCGTATTTTGTAGATGAATATTTTTTTATAGCGGAATAATTTTTGGTCGATAGCCAATACAATCCATCGATATACCTATTTTTTTTTCTTATAATTGCTTCCTATCTATTTATATGAAAATTCTGTTACTTTATGCTTTTTTGAAAAGATATATCGATCGCTGATCGGTAAAAAATTATCCGATAAAAACACGTTGGATTTGAGTTCATGGCTTTGAATTATCCAGCCTTTGTTCAATCATTTTTTAATAGTGAAATTAATATTTTATCCCTTCAGAACAATAATTAACTAGTCATATACCGGTATATATTTTTAATCATAAATCATCGCTTTATTATGTACTTCACGTGTTAAAGTTACAGTTGGCAACTTTTAAGCCCACTCTACTCTAAGGTATTATGATGTCATAGAATGCTCTATCATGCTATTGCTCGACAGTTCCTTGATAGAACCAGGGCCACTGCCGAAGAATTCCACTAAATTAAAAATGAGATTACTATAATTTACACAGTTCATTAATAAATTTATAAAAGTTTCATTAAGTACATAAAAATAATTTAGATATATAAAAATAAAAAACCAAATTATTTTAACTGTGGATAAATAACATCAATGGTAACACAATGAGCCAAAACCGCTTTTCTACAACAAAATACGTATTTCGGATGCTACGCGTCCATTTTTCAACAAGACTCCATGGACTCGTGTTGTTGAGAAATTTGTGAGCGTCCATGGTGTCTTGTTGAATCTTGTTGAGACTCATGGACGCCATTTTTCGTGAATTACGTCCGAAATACGTATCCAGGCGTAATAAATATTTTGTTGTGGAAAAGCGGTTTGGGCTCGTTGTGTTACCATTGATAATTTAGATAGTTACATAAATAATAAATTTTGTGTCTAAATTAATATGAGATGCTAAAAGGAAGTAGTTTGATCTTTTTTTGTTCTATCCAAAATTACTGATAATGATTTTTTTAATTCGAAAAAATTTTTTTCAGGCTACACTCACTTTTGGCTGCACTCCTAAAACTTGCAGCAACTTCACTCACTTTTGGTTGCAACATCTTGCTGAAAGTTAGCATTGTCACTCATGTCTTGGCAAACGCGTTGAAGATGTTGTGCACATAACGGTCAGTATTCACAGTTTCGTTGAACGCAGGGATGATGCAGCAGGCAGAGACAGCACACCACCCTACAATTTTTTGTGGATGCAGTGGAGACTCCATGAACACATGGGGATTGACAGAAGACCAGTGGCGCAGTTTCTGTGAGTTGACGTAACCGGAGGAGATGGAACCACGCTTCATCTGAAGCCCACCGCACACTGCTTTTTTTCTGGCATGAATGCTTGAATGCTTTTTTTCTGGCATGACGGAGGAAAATGACGTCACTGATGGTCACGCTGCAGGCCACCTTGCTGGATTTTGGTGAGTGCTCCGGTGCTGTTTTCCGTGCAGGTTTTTTTGCTGGTTTTCTTGTTCAGCCAATCAGAAACCAAAATGGCACCAAAATACTGAAGTGGATGTGAATTCGTCATTCGTAAGACTCGCAGTCACCTCCATTATGCACCACACGAAAACGTTAGGCTACGCCAGAACGAAATGGGACCGAAATGGGCTAATGATGATGTGCTAACGTTAATTGCGGCTTACAAGGATGAAACTTGCCTGTATGCTGTGAATTCACCCAGCGTGACTCCCAGCAGCTGAGCCTGCAATCAGCCTGCATGCATGCAGACGATCGAGCAAGAAAAAAAGCACCGTGTGCGGTGGGCTTTAGATGAACACATAACCATCCTCCAGCACCTCCAGAGCAATGGTGCTCAGGAACTATTCACAAAACTGAACCCTGGCTGGCTTGTCCACATCATGCAACTGATGCAGAGTGGTCATTTTGGAGGGGTGTGAGTATAAGGGCCGAATCACTAGGCGCTGTAAGAGTCGAGTAAGGTTTCCTACTCCAGCGACCGCATTCAAGGGAAGATCTGCCCTCATCTCATTAGTAACGCGTTATACTGGAGTGTGAAGAGAGTTTGCCACTCCAAATTTCAAGTGACCTTTTTTCGCCACTTGAGGAGCGAATTCTCCACCTCGCTGATCTAGTGAAACAGCATGGCAGCCATTTCATCGCTTCGTAGTAAAAATGTCATGCCATTGCATTGTTTTTACTTCAGCGCGAAAAACGAACAAGTTATAAAATGCCTTTAATTGAAAGGTATCATTATATCTTGTTGCGAGATACCGTCGTATTAAAAACTTATTAAAAACGTTCATTTTGAAATGGGCTCCATACAGGAGGAGTTCAAACGAATAGAGGCAGGGGGAGGGCAGAAAAACTGCTGTGGCGAAATTTATTATGTATGCCTTTATTATTTTATATATTTTTAAATTATATGCGCGTTCTAACATTTATGCTATTAAAAATTATTACTATTTTATACGAAAATATTGGATTACAATCAATAAATTAAATTAAATAAATAAAATTAAAGTAAATAAATAAATTAATTTTACTTCAGCGCGAAAAACGAACAAGTTATGAAATGCCTTTAATTGAAAGGTATCATTATATCTTGTTGCGAGATACCGTCGTATTAAAAACTTATTAAAAACGTTCATTTTGAAATGGGCTCCATACAGGAGGAGTTCAAACGAATAGAGGCAGGGGGAGGGCAGAAAAACTGCTGTGGCGAAATTTATTATGTATGCCTTTATTATTTTATATATTTTTAAATTATATGCGCGTTCTAACATTTATGCTATTAAAAATTATTACTATTTTATACGAAAATATTGGATTACAATCAATAAATTAAATTAAATAAATAAAATTAAAGTAAATAAATAAATTAATTAAATAAATAAATTGATATGAAGCAGTATTTAAAAAATTTTCTTGTTTATTTTATTAAGCGTATGAACTATTAATTCCCTTAATTAACCTAAAATGAATATTTGAGAAATGTAAATGGAAAAATATATTTAACTATTTAATAATTTATTTAAGGCAAACATTTTTTGTTAAATAAGCTTTATTTGTGTAGGCAACACTAAACAAAGATTTTCTTTTCTACTTCACTCCTTGTTTCATTGACCTATGTCCTCCATTGTTGTTGCCTAGCAACGTGACGCTTTCCATGCGAAAATTTCGTCACTTTCGTTAAAAATATCCTCAAACCCATGACTGGTTTCTTCAAGGAAAGCATCAAGCAACACTCGACAGAGGGAAGGCGGTAAATGCGTTACTGATTGGAATCTGGGTTTTTCGAGTAGCCCTTGATCGAGTGTAGTTTGTCACTCTTTCGAGTGGTGTGCTAGTGATTCCGCCCTTATGTTCTTCATGATCTTCATTGCGCTTGACCGAGACAAACCCAGTTGCTGAGACAGCCGCCGTGATAATGTTTTGGGACTGCGTAGCATGTGTTCTTCAGCAGCAGCAATGGTTGCTGTCATACGGACCGTCCTTTTGCGCACTTTCTTTGCATTCACTACTGATCCTGTTGCATGCCATTTCACAATTAAGTTTTGCGTTGCACTCTTAGCAGGAGTTTTGCAGGCGCAGCATCAACTTGAAACTTAATTTTAAACACACCTGCACACTGTTTCCATGACCCATACCTGCATAGTGGTCTACTACAAAAATGCGCTGTTGCAGAGATAACTACACCATTTTCGCCACTTCACACAAACTATTACAATGCACACCAATGTCAGTCTCTCAACTGTGCACTATCACCTGAATGACAAGTCGTTTGAAAACTGACTGTGCAATATTTCGCGCCGGGCCACTTTTAAAAAACTCCCTGTATTTATGTCCCTAGGCGTTATAGGACTAAACTGGAACCCAAACCTAGAGTCAGTATATTGGTGGGTTATTCTAATTATACTCGAGGTTATCGCATTGTTAATCCTGTTAGAAATAAAGGTGGCCGAACTGAAACATTGTAAAATTGTTGAATCATCATGTGGTGTAAATTTCATTCCTCGATTTAGTCAGAAAGTTGCGGAAATGGTTCATCCACAACTGACTGATGACAGTGATGTTGGAGAAGTTTCTCAGTTATAGAATGTTTTGGATTCACGATTGGTATCGTCAAGTTCGGTTAAAACTTCAGTGTCACCAGAATTAGCTGTTCCAAAAACTGTAGTTACACTTAGTAGTTATGGAATTTCTGATGGTAATGTTAGTGGTGGAAGCAAACTCGGCCCCTGGTTAAGGCAAATAGATATAATAGTAATAATAGATATAATTCTAAAGCCAAGATTGAAGCTTATTGTAAGGAGAATGGTTTCCCATATAAGTTTAATTTCACCATCAAAGCAGTACCTATAGAAAGCATGATTTCTAAAGATGAAGTTGATTTAGATTCTACTTCAAGTGAAAGCATAGAAACAAATTATTTGGCTTGTTTCACCTGTCAAATTTCTAATTCATATGAAGAAGCTGCGTCGTCTGATTACTCAGATTGTTGTAAACAGGCAATACAGGAAGCAGTGATGGCTACAGAAACTAAGGGCAGCATGGCACGCTCGAAGGCAATGGGGCAGCATGGCGCGTTCGAAGGCAATGTCGGAAAGGGGCACTGAACGTCTGAAAGGGGCACCGAATGCTGCTAAATTCTTACTTTAAAGTTAATAAAAGTACATGCATTTCAGTGACCTACATTTATATTTTTAAGGCATAATGCTAACTTAGGAATCTGTATGTGATTAGGGCACGTTAAGGCTTTCTAATTTTTTCTAGGCTAATCTCTTCCTTCCTTTGTGATGCCACAAAAAGACGTCATCTGGTGGTACAGTCCTCAATAGTTCTTAAAGTATATTTTTCAACAATTTATGCACTGTTTTTGCCAGATAAAATTGCGAATAATGATTGCATTAAGATTTTTAAACTTTATACCTTATGCAGTTGATCTGTATTATCCCTCAACATTTTATTAATGCCAATTTAAACGTGAAAGCTTATTGAGGAATACTTCTTCTCGCGGACGAAGCGGTTTGTTTTGACAGTAAAGCGACCACAGGAAACCACCGCACACGAACACAAAAGGCTCGATTTGTCAGCACAGAGCATATAAAAAAGCACAAGGAGTAACGCGATGAACAGCTCGTCACGGCTACAAACTAAACAGATGCAGTTAGTTAATATTTTAAATGAATGTACTTAGTAGGTTAATTAAAATGTTTAGGCTTTAAATCACTGGCGCCACAATGAAAGCTCCACTGAACACTTAAGCCGCACATTGTTGGCATTTATTGGATTCAGTTTCTTGCGTTTGTGCAGCGCCAAGGGGGAGCGTGGATGGGCCGAGGGGCAGCGTGGCTGGGCAAGGGGCGGCATGGCGCTGCGCCACGCTGATTTTGCCTAGCGGCATCACTGAGGAAGGGCTTATGACTATGGTTGAAAGGGAAGTTTGGGAAGAAGTCCCATGACCAGAAAATCAGAAAGTACTTAATTGTCATTGGGTTTATGCCTTGAAAACAAATCTTGATGGGTGCATCAAGAGGTTTAAAGCCAGGTTAGTGGCACATGACTATAAACAATGCAAAGGTATTGATTTTTCAGAAGCTTTTTCTGTAATGATTGACTTTATTATGGTGAAATTGTTCTTTGTTCTTTCAGTCGTCTTAATAGGTTGGAAACGCGAACATTAGGATGATAAATGCGCCTATCTTTATGGAAGATTAAATAAAGTGATTTACATGGAATTGCCTAAAGGCTATGTAAGAATTATGACAAAAGAACAGTTTTGTTTTGCTTAAGAAGTCGTTATATGGATTAAGACAGTCAGGCCGTTGTTGGTTTTACCATATACAGTCGAACCCTGATAACTCGAATCTTCAGCGGACCAGATAAAAAATTTGAGTTACCAGGTTTTCGAATTAACCAGTAAATCGAGAATGAGGCTAGAGGGACAATTATAAAGATTACATAATACTCACAATGTTTTTATAAATTCGATTTTTTTTTTATGAGATCCATTTACAATTACAGTACGGACCTCGTAATTTGCAGTCGTTTTAATGCAAAATCAGCTCAAATCTCGTTTTCGCATGGCTTCCGAATTCTACTTCCGGTTTGAAAAAATGTTCGAAAAGCATCTCTTCGCGATTTTTGAGCATTTATTTTTCATCTGATGACATTTATGATAAATGTAAAACGTTTTACATTCAAAAATTGACAGAGAATTCACATTTTTCTGAAATTTCCATCACTTTTACATCAACAAAGGCAGTGCGATCTGAAGTGTTTCGAAAACAAAATAGCAACAACCATTCTGAACTGCATTGCTACTTCTAAAAATTCACTCGCGATCGTTCATGCAATGAACTTTATGGTTAACATGAACACTGCCTCTAACATCGAAAGCACAATCATCATCATTTAAAAATTCTACCATTGAAGCTCGCAATCAACAAGTTAGATTCTCAATTTCGTGTTCACGTTAAGTTCGATTTCAACAATGGCTGCCAGCGATCGTGAATTTCTACAGTTTTCTTTGATATTTGATGTGGACTTAAAATTAAAGTTGGAAAATGAAATAAAGTTTCATCAGGCAAAGCTTTTTGAGGATACTGGGTGAAATTAAAGGCACACTTGGATATAGCTCGGAAAAAGAAAAAAACGGACACTCTGTCTAGCAGCAACAGATCGATCATTTATCAAGCCGAACTCTATAACTGTTATTTTCATGTTAATTCTTCATTACTTTTTTTATTTTTTTCGAGTGGCTTGCATTGTTTTTGGAATATCTTTGAATTTATTAAAATAAAGAGTTCTTGATCTTATGTATACTTGACCTACTTATTTGACTGCACATGAGGAGGGAGGAGGAGGGGGGGGGGTCACTCGAGTGCTTCTGGATCTAACATGAAAGTTTATGAAGAATCGAATTTGGTCCGTATTATATTAATTTTTAAAATATTCTAAGATAGTTTTGGCTTTAAATTTAAGAATACCTATTCACTAAAACCAAAAATTTCTTCGAGTTATCCGGGATTTAATAAAAAATTTGTTTGAGTTAACGAATGAAATTTCTATTATTTAAATGCTCTGGGGAGTGGGACTTAGAATATTGTTCGAGTTAACCGGGAATTTGAGTTATCAGAGTTCGAGTTATTCGGGTTTGACTGTATCAGAAGTTCTGCAAAAGATGGGATTTAAACAGTTTTTACATTGTCCTTGTGTGTTTAGACTTGGGACAGATTGTTTCTTGTTGCTTTATGTAGATGATAATCATGATATTTGCAAGACATTCAAATGTTATGTTAAATGTTTATGCCAGTTTGTCTGAGAGCTATGAGTTGGTTAATCTCGGAGCGATTCGACGTTTTTTGGGTGTAGAATTCGTATACATTGACTGGCATTATTGTATTCACCAGATTTCACACATTTCGAAGATTGTTGCTATGTTACTTATTCCTGTCGTACATTTGAGTTTAAGAGTTTATATTTTAATGGAAGTTAGAAAAGACTTTGTTATTTGACTGATAATGGTGAGCTCCGCCTCATTTTTGTGATGTCATACAAACTGGCAATGATGATGTCACAAGATGGCGGCCCTTGGACGAACAAGTATTAGCATGAGGATGGGAACTAAAACTTTTAATGGAAATTATCCCACAAACCATTAATACAGAAACTAAACCACTTTGTCTGTTGAGGGTTTTTTGGTGAAGCTCTTCTGAATAGTCTGGAGCTAATTTAATTCGCCCAAGGACACGCTCCAGATGCGCATGTGTTCTCCTTTTCAGTACGATCCTATGGGATTTATACATTTTAGATCATAATCCTCTGCATCGAATAATTCGTGTTCTGCGGCATGTCTGGCAGCGTTTCCCTTAAGTTTAGTCTTCACGACAGTTAACTTTACAAAAGGGGTCCAATGTGCTAGGGCACCAATATTATCCACACATGCAAGGAAGGCAGCGATACTAATCCCGCCATCCTCCCCTGAGAATGTGGGTACTGCTGCGGTATATCCAGAAAATTCCGGTGCAGCTATCGCTGCTGCATCTGCCTCATTATCGGGTATATTCCAAATGCAATAACCTAATTAATAGGGATGAAATTAACTCGATAACACACTCCCCTTATCTCTCATTTAAAACTATAACACCACCACTTCAATAATAGCAGAAATTTCCTGCTAATGTTCTTCCTCGGTAATCCGGAAATGCCGGATTACCAGGTCCCACGTCGGGTGCCAAATGTGACATGCCCCCCCTCCCACGTTTATGCATTTAATCAATGACAACAAATATCTATTGTAGAGGGGTGCTTTTTAGGACCTGATACTTGAGAGCAAACATTGACACAAAGGCAGATAAGTGAACATAAAATAATTTTAATATCAAAACAATACTGGTCTGTACATCTTATTAAAACTAAGTCTGTAACCAAAAGCTCGTGCAATGCACTGGAGGGGCCCCTCGTACTCAATACTTACTGCATTAATCTAACATTAAGATTACAAAGCAACTTTATACAGATTTACTCTGTACTCTTCGGGTAAAATACTATACTAAACGTTAACCTATCTTAAAGTGGGGCTCTGGGTTTCTACTTGTGACATTCCAATAAAATGAAAATGCAAATTGAACACGTCTGAGTCGAGGGACAAACAACAACATGGTGTTCTATTGTAAGCCCTCTGGTCGGAGAACACATCCTTTGGACCCTTTAAATATAATGTCCCCGTGCCGTCACGTGATCTCTTTATTTACTCTGGTACACTCAGGTGAGAAGGGGGACCACCGTAACTCTCCCTGGGTATGTTTCTCCGGACAATGCTTATGATTTCTGTGCTAGTGTTTCCTGCTCGCTGGATGGCGAAGAAATGTTATCGTGCTGTAAGTGTGCGCTCCCACCACTGGCCCAGCTTTACCACAGCGAGGAGTTCCGCAGCCACCACGTGCTCGGTTCATACGCCCTGATACTCTACTGGCGACAAGACAATTTGTCATTCTATGATCCCAGGCCGCTCCTCTCTTTAAGACAGCTTTCAATGCAATTCAATTTCTACTCTCTTCTAAGAAAACTTAGCAACTATTTTAACATTCAATGTCTGTCTGGACTTAGTCTTTGAATTTTCACTCTTATATACGCGCTTATGCTCTGGTGCCTTTATGCTGAGACAGACCATGACCAGTCAGGAGCATGCGTGGCGATGGCTACTCAATACACTTTCGCAAAACAAACACTTTGTCCAGCTTCGTATCAGTCGGGGAACAACAGTTTTATTTCGTGTCTAAAAAAACTCACGTTTGCGGATAATGGAAAAATAAAGTGCACACTCACCAAGATGTCGTCTCAGAATAATGACAGTTTTACTTGTTTGTCCTTGATGAGGAAATGCATACTGATGCAGTCATGCTGTCCTAACAGGCTTCGGCGAATCTCTTGTAACCAACATTAGTCAAAACAGATGCTCTCTGAATAAAACCATAAACTTTAACTTTTAACTGAACTAAATAAATTTAGGATGCTCCTATCCTGCCTATAGCAATTGCTTTTAATTTATGGTATGGATCGGTGACGGACTCGCCGTTAGGGCTAACGTTTCGAACGATTGATATCCCACCACAGCTTATACGTACAGCCGCTCTCGTCCGTACCCCAGTTGGAAATCCATAAAAACATGCTCAGTAACCAAGCGAAAAGAAACAACAATCAACCATTGGGAGACTGACATCGTTTTCTCAGAAATCTTGCTGAGAAAACAATGCCAGCTCCCAACAATTGGAAACCCCTTGGCATTGTCGCTACGCATGTAACAGCTACCGCTTAAAAAAAACGTAAAATTTAATTATAACAAAATAAATCAACCCCAAACAAAACATAAAACATCAGATAAACGAAATAAATTTTTAATTTATTTCTGCCGGGCACATGTGAGATCAAAACTGACATGGAATGTCACAATTTAATCCTAAAGATATGAGCAAAATAGCATTGTTCCATTGAAGAAAAACAGGGAAAAAAAGCAAAAGAAGAATTTTTTGTTCTCAACCAAAACCTGCATCTTCTTGACACTGGATTTATCATTAATCCCAACTTTTCTTTTTAGGTGTAAGCCCTGATGCTTGATTCATGTCTGCTGTTACTAGAAATTAAATGCCCTTTCAGCTATAAATATTCCAGCTTGATGGAAGCAGTTAAAAATGATAACTTTTTTTTTTTATATGACGATGGTAACGGTGTGATACATTTAAATAGAACACATGACTGTTTTTATCAAATCCAGGGTCAAATGTTGGTTACAGGAATTCATGAATGTCTACTTTTGTCTACACATTTGTTACCATGATACTTAAAATTGGTTTTGACAAAAACTTCTGTAGTGAAATGCTAGAAAAATTAACAAGCATTTATTTTACACATTATTTACCTTATCTAGAAAGATTTTATTGTAAATAAATGTACATACATGTAAATATTAAAATTTTGTTCAATTTATTATGTAAATTTTAATTTGAAATAAATTGAAAAGATTATTAATTCCGGTAAAACAAACAACAATTGCAGAAAACCAGAAAAAATATAAAAGGGGAGAAGAGATGAGGATATGTTCAGTACAATAAAGGAAATAAGACTCTTTAACCACAACAACTTTTAAAAAAGAAAAATACAACCTTATCCTGTAAGTGCTTTTTGAGGGCGAAGCTCTCATCATTCAGCAGGTAGAATAGGGAGTAACACACCAGATGATACTGAGTGTGATAGAAAAATAAATGGTATTTATAATGAGAATCGACCAATTATAGATATAGCACTCAAAAGACAGACAAAAAAAGAAATTCAGTGATTGGTTATGGTCTTCCACCACTGAATCAGTCGGGAGTTGCTGATTGGCCCTTTGTCTGAGTTAAGTAAATCACTGCTGTTGGTGGAATGGATCTCCATACTCTCAAAGGCATCCAGGAATCGTTTATTGTTTATTGATTTCAAAAGTTTAAGGTTGTACTTTTCTTTTTTAAAAGTTGTTGTGGTTAAAGAGTCTTTTATTTCTTTTGTTGTATTGAAATAAATTGTTAAAAAATCTCATTCTCAATTCAGGACTCTAGTGGCTCTTGCCAATTAGCAGGCAAGCATACGACACTCCATATTTGATTAATAGGTCATGAAAGTCTCGAAAAAGTAGCGAAATTGGAAAATGGTCACAAAAGTCCCGAAAAAATAGCGAAATTGGGAAATGGGTCACGAAAATTCTGAGTTGCAGAATTAAAATTTGATCATGGAAAAATTCTGGTCACTCCAGTCCAGGGAAAATGTTTAAAAAGGTTTTTTTTTGACGTTAAAAATAATTAAATTAGGTCAGGAATTTTTTTTAAGTCTTCCCCAAAAAGTCACTAAAACGTCAGTAAATTGACTTTCAGAAAATCTGTAGACACCCTGTTAATGGATCCTAATTGGAAATAATATCTTTAACAATTTTAAATTTTTTAATTCTATTTAATGAACCCTAAATTGTGCTATTTGCTTAGTTTGAGAAACTGCCTCGGCAGACATCTGAACTGAAGATGATGCAAATGGAGGAATTACTAACTGTAAACCAACATTTTTCAACAAGTCTCTAATAACGAATCCCTTGTCAGCCATGATCTCATCAGTTGGTAACAGTTCTCCAGTATCAAGTTTCTTTTTCATTACATCTAAAAGTTTACTATGAACAACCAGTTTTTTGTCACTCATCCTTCCATCCACGAGTTGGTAAATAAAAATGATGCCACCCCTTTGGTCTACTCCAATCAATCCCGTAAGTGTGTTTGTGGATTGTAATTTGAATAAGTTTGACTCTGAATTCTTAAATTGCTGGGTTTTTCCTATATAAATTTCGGTTGCATCCAGTATAATTATTACATTTGGGGAGTTTTCTTGGAAGCCTTTGGGTGAATTTGCAATCAAAACATCTCTGTGAGGCCACCAACAAAGCGACGCCAATCTGAAATACATAAAATTAATCCATGTTCCAAATAACCTCGACATCCCCATCTTATTTTTTTCCAAATTTAAACCCTAAATCTCGGAACCCAAAGTTGAGCCTCAGCTTCATTAAAACTGCTAAACATTGTTCTTCTAATGGCAAAAATGAAGATGAGGCATCACCATTGGGAACTAAAAATTCCAATAAGTATTTGAACAATTTTTAAGATGAGAATCCAGTTTAGTACAGAAATAAATGGTCATCTCTCAAATTTGCTACCCGTAAAGTTGGTTTAGTAAGTTTTTTTTCATCCATGTTAGATTTTCATTTTCCACATTTGTCAGCTGCTTGGCATATGACTGCCCTTCAGTCTTCAAGCTCTGCATTTCATTTTCATATTTTCCGAATCGAATTTTTAACTCTTTAATTTCCTGTGCCTGCTGATCTCTTTTGTCATCCATAACACTTATGGCTACTTGAAAAATACTTGATTCCTGTTCAGGGTATTCATCATCTTCACAACCATCATCTGCGGTTAATAATTGTGATGCAGACTTTACAGCTGTCATCTTGCTAGCAATCTGAAAATGAGTACATGTACGATGAGCCCTTTTGAAATATAAGTCATTTGCAACCAAATAATTAAATGTAAAATTATTCACCATCATTATTAAACTAAACAAAATTTTTTCTACAAAATTGTTTGGTATTTAATTTTTCATTCAACAGTTAGATTAAAATAAATTAATAAAATTACCCTTTTTCTAAGCAAGTCTTCTACATCTTTATTTTTTTGAATACCAGCCTCTTTCTTTTTTCGTATTAATTCTTCTTTTTTAACTTTATTTTGCAGTTCCTCCTCCTGTCTTTTCCTCTTTTTCTTCATTTTCATTTTGTTCCTGTCTTTTCATAATGGTGGTGCTTGGACGGATTGTTGCGATGTGAAAGCGTAGGTCCACACTCCTTAAACTGATATCAGCTGAATTTACCAAACAAAAGTATAATTATGGTTAAGTTCAGCTCTGTGCCCAATTTTAGTAGCCTACAAGTCCATGAAGATGTCAATTTCCACAGCTTTCTCAGTGAAAAAACAGCTGCTAGTCAATGAATGCATAAATTGCATATAGGAAAGAATATATCATTCCAGTCAGCTAGAGTTTGTTCTAAACATTTTAGTGAAGCAGATTACTGCATTTTCCAGGTAAAGTAGAATATACCAAATATGATATAAATTTAATACCATCTAAATAAAATCAATTCTTCAATTAAATTTAAGGATTGAATTTTTAAAGTACAAATTGTAAATTTTTCATTCGCCGATTCATATAACTTTCTCATTATTGTACAGGTTACAAATATACCAGAAAAATACTGAAAATTGGAGCTTTTCCCAGTCAGAATCACCCAAAATTATCAGTTCATGCTTCTCCAGACAAAACCGCCATTAATGCCAGGAAATTCGTGTGAGGTTTTCTGATGTCAGAATCTGCACCAATCGGAGCGCTCTGTTATCGGTCGATTGTTTGCCAAAAAATGAAGAAATGAAGGAGCAATTCCCATATAGAAAATTGACTGATTCTCTTTTATTTCTAGCAAACTGAACATGCCCAGATATAATGCACGCTGCTGTTTATTTTGCTCAGTTTTCCACGAATATGTTGACTATACATTGGAATGCTTTATTACGAACTTTGTATTATGTTAATACAACTACTGTATATACTCGCGTATAAGACGACCCGCGCATAGGCCAACCCCCTGTTTTTGAGCCCAAAAAAGTTGAAAAACGCCTTGACCTGCGCATAAGCCAAGGCAAAAAAGGAAAAAAAAATGCAACATTTGAGGGAAAAAAATTTTTATTACAAAAACAATAAAATTATATAAGAACATCATTATGTGGGGAAACCTTCAAAAGTAGCATCTTCTTCATCAGACTCTCCAAAAAGTTGATAAAAAATTTTCGTATTCTTTGTATGTGCTTTGCGATAAGAGGCTATCGATGTTCAAAAGGCATGCGGCAGTTTGGGGCAAATGACCGAACTCCAAATAATAACTCAGGTTCTGTAAAGCCTAGATTAATGAAATTTGAAGGGATAACAGGGTACATAAGACGTAAGGGTGAAAATTGTAACAAGTGCTGGTTAGTACTCAAAAGTAAACGTGTTATGATGTTGAATGATTAACTCGAAAACTTCTTGTTGGAATTCAATGAAATTCTAACGGTATATAGAGTCTTATGTACCCTGTTATTCCTCCAAATTTCACTACTCTAGGCTTTACAGAACCTGAGTTATTAACTTGTTGATCTTGGTGGCGGCATTTTTATTTCTGTTCATAGGCCTATCCCAGTTGGCGTTCAAATTCGACCCCATGTTTACCTTGACATCTATAATACCCCCTTAAATTGTTTTACACACGATTTGAATGACCCTATATAATCTTTAAAATTACAATGCGTAACAGATACAAAAAAATTATTTGATGTATTTTATTTTATAAACTATTTTTCGATCATGGTTTCAGTTTTGTTTCGATCATCTTTCAGTAGGCCTAACATATTTTTATTATCACCGGACCCCAGAGCATTTGCTTTTAACAATGGAAAATTGAGGAAAAAGACGTGAAATACTGCACTGTATATTGTTTAAATTGTACAATGTGCTGTTAAGGTCTATCAAATTTCATATGCTAGTGCTTGGCGATAGTATCAATGGTAGCTTTTGTATCGATGTTCAAAAAGTTTCGAAATCGAATTTTTTATTCTTCTTGAATCTTTGATGTTCCATTTTGAATACTGTTTAGATTAATGTATTTACTGTATGTAATGCAATGAGAGAACACGTAAGACGTGCTGGTTTCGTTTGAAGCCCCTCCCCCTCTCATACTTTCTCCAATATGGCCGCCACAGCCTTTTAGAGATACTCATTATGCTGCAAAGAGAGAGAATACTTTTATCTTATCAGAAATTTATTTATGCAGTGAAAGGGTTAATAAATGAAATATAAACGGATTAATAAATAAAACTCCACTTATAAGAGTTTTCATCAACTCTGACCCGCGCATAGGCCGAATGTCATTTTTTGGAGAAAAAAATTCGGCTTGTACGCGGGTATATACGGTAAGAATTTTGTGATGAAAAGAAACCAAAACCTCTCGTCTAGAATGAATTTTTATTTGGTGTATACGTATTTCGGTCTCCTTGAGACCATTATTCAATACCAAATACAATTATCAGGAACATTAACGGTCTATTTATAACACACTTTATTCTCTAAACCCCAAAAAATCTAAAATTTCAGGATTGCGGCCAAAATTGCGTGCGGCCTGAAAAAAAAATTTTTTCTGAATTAAAAAAGCATAATGGGTAAATTTGGATAGACTAAAAAGAAAAAAAAAAAAAAAAAAAAAAAAGATCAAACTACTGCGTTTTAGCGTCCCATAATATATTACTTAGTAATTTAGGTAGTAATTTTATTATTTATGTAAGAATCTAAATTATTTTTATACTGTATACTTAATGAAATGTTTATAAATTTATTAAATGAACTGTGTAAACAATATAGTAATCTCATATTTAATTTAGTGTAACTCTTCGGCAATGGCCATGGCTCTAGCAACGAACTGCCACCAATAGCGCAACAGAGCATTCTATGACATCACAACCAAAGAGTAGAGTGGGCTTGAAGGAATCGCCGACAGTAACTTTAACACGTGAAGTACATAATAATTTATGAATGAAAATATGTGACTGGTTAATTATTGTTCTGAATAATTAGAATATTAATTTCACTGTTAGAAAAGGATTGAACAAAGGCTGGATAATTTAAAGCCATGAACTCAAATCCACTGTGTTTTTATCATCAGATAATTTTTTACCGATCAGCGATCGATTTACCTTTTCAATAGGTATAAAGTGTAACGGAATATTCACGTATGTGAAGTGTTGGTGCAGAAAGTTCATAAATGACGTAACTGCACCGTTCTAAGTTTGGAGTTTTAGACATTTTCGATAAGGAACTTTTTCCTTAGCTTGATGTATGGAATCGCACCATGTAATTATCCCTAATTTTATTGTTACATTCCATGTCAGTTTGTGACACATAGCCTAGCGGGAGACACACATAACTTCCTTACTATGTATTTTTGGTTCTCATATGGTTAATCATTGAGTTTTATTGTTATGGTTATACAGTCAAATCCCGTTATAACTAATTCCATTGTAACGAATTTTTCACTATAACGAAGTTTTTCTGCGGTCCCGGCAAAAATCCTATTCATTTAAAGTTATTACGATCCCGCTGTAACGAAATCTTTATAATGAAGTTTTCATTGTAACGAAGCAAATTTTTGGTCCCCACAACATTATAATTTCATTATAACGAAATTTTATTTAAAGTTGCACATTAGGTGAGTGGCAAATCGAATCTGTAAAAATCAGCAAATTAAAAATAGCCACTCTTGTTAGTAAGACACGAATTATTTTAGGCCTACAAACAAAACTATTTGAAGATCACGTTTCTATTCGAACAAATATTTTTAAGAAACACAGTATTGTTTTGAAACATCTTATTCATCACTATTTTAAGGTAAACCTATAACGTAACGTCCCCAAGATGGCCGCGGCTGCGAGTAACAGGAATAGATGAGGAGTTTATGAAATGATATATTTCACAAACTTGTCTATTTATTCCTGATAGTAATTTATGATGTATATATTTCACGAAAAAAATGTTTATAAACAAAAAAACAATAATATGTTCTGTATTAGCAGTTTTTATTACAACATTACCGTTTGTTTAGTTCCATTAAAAAAAAGACGAAATTTAAGCTTAAGATATTCAAATTGGCAATAATGCAGTAATGGGAAATGTGAACGAACTATTTCTGACTCTGAACAAACAATTTTATTAGTAATATATATAAAATAAATAAAGTTACTTAAAATTATATAGATGCCCTCCCTATCTCCGCCATCTTGGGGACGTTACTTTATAGGTTTACCCTATTTTAATTACTATGTACATGTATATTGTTATCAATATTTTGTGGAAATTTAAATCAACAAACGGTAGTGTAACGATAGCATTCCGGTAATTCCGTGTGAGAATGGCGCAAGGTTTTGTTACACTCGTAATTCTTCAAAAAATACGGTGTGTAAAATTCAATTATTTTAATACGTGCAGTACAGTACTATAAAATTCGAACAAAATCTATGATGTTTAATATTAAACAGAAGAAAAAAAATTAAAGAATTGCATTAAAATGGAGCTATTTTAGTCACGTGAAATGGAACTCTTTTATTCGCGTAATGTTATGAAGGATGCAAACAAGACTCTCAGTGCATGGCCTCCGTAGTTAGAGGAGGCCATGCTCAATGTAACGCTTTTATGTTAAACCTGGTGTTAAACTAGTTTAAAAATACCTGAAAACAAGAACCATTAAAAAATAAAAACTTTATGTTCAATTTATTTACTGAAATTATGCACACAGATTACTATTTATAGCGGCAAAGACTTAACACCGAAAAGTACAACCTCTGTTTTTAATCATGATTTCTGGTAAGAATGAAGCATTACTGTTACTACAGATTATTATACTACAGATTATTTCACAATCCTAACACTACTGTACATTTAAAACGCTAATGTTGATTGATATTTGCCGTAATTACGGATAAAACATTAAAAATGTATATTCTCGGTTTAAAATAAGCTATTTTTCATTTATTCTGGAAAAATTTGCAATCTCGATTTAACGAAGTTTTCATTATAACGAAATAACCCGATGGTCCCTTGAACTTCGTTATAACGGGATTTGACTGTATTTCTTATTAAAATATTTTTTGTTGTTGGGTTTTAAAACTGCGTATCTTTTATTGCGGCGTTCATGCTTTGGTATTGTCGTTGTTCTTTTGTTTAAAACGATCGCTGTTGCGACGAAATTTTCGTTGCAACAGAGATCTCATTTGTTGAAGCTGACATTGTTTTCTTGGAGATTTTCTTTTCCGAAAAGACAGTGTAGCATTCCCAACGTAGCATTGTTTTACTTCCTGGTTACGGAGGAAGTTTCTGTTGTTGAGGAGTGCCGCTCCGTGCCGAGTGAAGCCGGAGTGAGAGCTTGTTTAAAGCTTATAGGAAAACAGAACATCGATAGCAGCTGGCTTAAGCGATGAGTTTTCACGTTTAAATTCCGTGATGATAATTTCCAGTTAAAATGTAGTTTGGAAGCATCCTCCGGAATCATGTTTTTTTTTTAAAATTTAACGTGAAGTGTTTTAAATAATTCGTCTTGCTTAGTTTATTCTCGTTTTGCTCCTCGTGTTCTACGCCACTGGGTCGTCGTGATTTCTCGAACGCTGCCACCGAACGCGCGAAGTAAGCTCGCTCGAGGCTAACTGATGGTGAAATGCCAGAGCCAATAGATGCCAACAGATGATGAGTTGTTTTGTATTTATTTCTAACTGCGATGTAAGGGTGTATCAACGATAGACAATTAAACGTTGAAGTGTTTTGACCGATGGCCTGGAGAACTCGTTTTTCATGTGTTCAGCGCCTGTGTCTACTGGTCTAGTTTCGTGCGCATGTGGGGCTCCTTCGAGTAGACTCTCACAAGTTTCTTGTTTTATGTCTCCAAAATATTGTGTGCCGCTGAGAAGATTCAATGTAGTTTAATTTTGTATAACGTTAAGCTCGGTAGAGATTGCTTGGTTTGGTTGCCCAAAAAGAGGGACAAACTAGTTTTATGGGGGTGTTGTGTGAAGGCTGTTAAACGCTGGTAGAGCTGCATAGGCTGGCACATGGTGGTGGAGTCTTTGCTTCAACACAGGTTCCTTTGAGGGCACACGCCGAGGCCAGCGAGCAGGACACCCGTAGCACATATTTGCAGACTGAGGCCAATGCATGTCACCTAAGAGGGTTTCTGAGATTCCGCCTCCCACTCATTTGTGTGTTATTAAAGGGATCTCACGACATCGGGAGAGACGTTGACCTGGCTTTTGAAAAGTGGCGCCATTCACCCAGCAAATCTGCAGTAGCAAATTCTTCTCCCTCTTTACAGGATATGGCCATGTGTTATAGTATATTAATTAGGTTATAGGTTATGACGTTGGTTAAGGGTTTGTTATGTTGATGCTTAGAGCATTGAGGGGCCCCTCAAAGTGAATAACAGCGCTGTCACCGCTGAAGCAGTTGTTCTATAGTGTATCACAGTTTTGTTATGTCTATTTTCCTGTAGTGATAATTGTTAGAAAAATTAAAGAGTTTTTTTTTTTTTTTCAAGATTATGCTAGTCCGTATCGATGTATTGCACCTTTAGACATACCAGAACTCCGGACAAGCCCTCCCCTCATGGATTCGGTTAGATACTTACCGTAATTTACGGTAATAATGCCACGGCGTATCTATTAAAAAAGTTATAAAAAAATGCGGTTTAACTATCATTGCGGCATAACTACTGGTTTTTTTTTGGGTTTTTTTTCCTAACAGCATGACAACGATTTCAGAAAACTGATACTGTTTCGATATGATGCATTTGGGTGTTGTGAAAATGCAGGGTACCCAACAGCTGTCCAGGGTCGAGTTTTTGGACATGAGATCGCAATTTAATAAGCATCGCCCATAAGTCAAAATTGCGTAATATCAAAGCCTTCCAATGGTAATTTCTCTGATCTTACGCAATTTTGACGTATGAGCGATGCTTACTAAACCGCAATCTCAAGTCCAAAAACTCGACCCAGGAATGGCCAAGCGATCACAATCAAGTGAAAACTAAATTTTCCAAATAATCAACTTAAAATGAAAACGTTTTTAATAATACAAAGATGTTTGTTTTAATATAGGTAATACATACAAAGCACTTATTTATTTTTATTTCAACATATTTTGTTATTTATTATTCTTTTAAAAATATAACTATCTGGTAAATAAATAAGGAACATTAACATTGTTATGAATATAATATGAATAAATTTCTGGATTATTACAAATTATATAATGTTAACAAATTTCAGTTCAAATTGGGAATCTCCCTCTGAAAACTGTGGTAATTGGCCCACGATTGGAGAATTCCCCTAAAATTATTTTTCCATTTATGGTTCCAGTGCAGTTTGATGGAAGAAGATAATATCTGTTCCCGATTGTAAGCTGATTCTGTCCTGTTTTTTATTGAAGTAATAAGCTGAATGTCTGCCAAAACAGCACATTTTGCCAATTGGTGTGTTGTATCCTAATGGAAGTGTTTGGATTGCAAAATTCGTGTCAGTAAATTACATTTCCTTACTTCATCTTTGATTAACCCACTGAATTTTTTCTTCTACGTCATCCTGCACAAAACAATTAAGCCTACATAAAGAAATTAAGCCTCCCGAGTAAGGTATCGGAAAGTAGCGGAATCCTTGAGTCCATCTATTTTTACCCCTTCATCTGTATTTTTTAACCCTCATTTTCTTTTATCAAAAATTGATTTTCTCGAACTTAGTATTTAGAAAATATAAAATATAAATATTTCCTAAGAATAATAAAAAGGACATCACAAAGGGAATAAACAATACGAGGC
>JAHWFO010106624.1:1745058-1781084 GCA_023313115.1 Rhysida immarginata
GCCTCGTATTGTTTATTCCCTTTGTGATGTCCTTTTTATTATTCTTAACTATTATTACATCACTTATTTTCCTTCTTTATAAATATTTCCTTTCTCATCATTTTCATTAATGATATATCACACGTCATATGTTGCCATTGTTCAAAAGACCAAATGACTGCTCCCCCTCCCAACTCCGACCCCACTGGGACTATTTGGTCCAGACTAAATAGGAATGTAATTTTACCTAGAGGAATATGTATATCGAATTTCACTCCTTTATATACCTAAATACCACATAGATCACTTGGTCCCCTCTAACTCCCACCCCCGTAATTCTAACCCCAGTGGGCCAATCAAAACCAAACTAAATAGTGAAGGTTCTCATGCCGTAGTAAGCTACATTCCTAATTTGAACCTTCTGCTTCAAAAAGTAAAGAAATTATAATGAAGACCAGACGGACATTGTGAAATCAATAAGCAGCTCCATTCTTCCGCTACTTAATAAGTTTTTACATTATTTTTTATATTAAGAGAATAACGGAAAGGGAGCGCTCATAAACCCCATCGTCAATTTGGGGGAGGGAAGTGAGGGTTTGACCACATATGATTAATTTTCGAATGATTCAAAATTCTGCATTTCAATACCTTCGGGATGCTAATTTCTCTGACTATGAACTTTTTAGGGGGGGTTGGGGTTCAAATATGATCACCAATGAACGATCTATGATCATGAACATTCCTAAATAGAAACACTGTAATCATTATCCGAAAGTAATTATTGGTTATATACATTCTGCTTACATAGGTATTTTTTCATGAACATCAAAAACATACGATTTAATACACTTAAACAGTGTCCAATTTACCATTTAAAGTTTTATTTCAAAATGAGAACATCCAGATGAAAATCTATCGTAGGTCTAGGCGTTTTTCTTGAGTGAGAGCATATATATTTTTACAGTCTTCATTTATTGATGGAAATTTTTATTTTAAGTACATTAATTTCTAAACCACGTTGGGTACCCTGCATTTTGACAACACCCGATGCAGTTGCATTCCGTCCTGATGAAAATCAAACGCAATTGGCGCATAATATACATTACAGTACCTTAATTTTCCTGTATATCCAATGTACAGTTCATTATTTATTACATTAATTCACTTTTCATTTGAATCTCCCGTTGCCACTTTATCACATCGAAACAATGTTGAAGTTGCCCTTCATGGGTTGAGAAGTTACATTCGTATTTTTTTTTTTGGCGACGGGAAATTCAAATGAAAAGTGATATTATATACAGGGTGGGCCGTAAGTCGCGCACCAAAGCATTTAAAACAATTCTGATAATAATAAACGTTATATTTATTAAAACCAAGCTTGACTAATGAACTAAGAAACACATTGCTGGTACAATCACAAATGCTCAAAATGCTCGCCATTTGCCGATTTTACATTGTTTCACATCACACTTCACGTAATTCTTTGATGCGCGACTTACGGCCCACCCTGTAGAATGAACTATACATTGTAAATACAGGGTAATTAAAGTCCTGTGATGTATATTATACGCTTATTTCATTTGAAGTTCATTATATGACTTTTTATTTGAATTTCCCTTCTCCAAAAAAAAATAAGAACTTCTCAACATTTGAATGGGGCACATTGCGGAATGTTTCTAACTTTATGCACTAGATGGAGAATGTGAACTATCCGTTATCCTGCTTAGGCCCACGCGCTCAAGGCTGCACGCTCGCTGCTCTCTGTTGCAATAAGTTTCATAAATATTCTACAATTATTACAAATATGCCAGGCTACTGTTGTGTACCTGACTGCACAAATAAAAAACATGATCATAGATTCCCACAGGGGAAACATTTTAATATTGAATGGAGAGTAGCCATAAAGAGAGCAAATAAAGATACAAAGCAGTTGTGGAAGCCTAACAATAGAAGTGTAGTTTGTCATCTACATTTCAAAGATGATGATTATAGAGTATCAGAACTCTTGGATAAGCAAACGTTTAAGTAGTTTAACTATTTGTTATAACTTTATATTCGTTTTAATTTTGTCAAAATGTTGAAGAATAATGACAGACTTTATAATATGTTCAAAAGTTTACTCGAGTGCAAACAGAATAACATCTTTCAATAAAAAATAAACCTTTCAATCATATAGTTGGATGATCATAGTATTCATGCATCTGAATAAATAATGCACATATCTTATAGGTGAACGTAAAATTCTAAAAAAGACCGCCATTCCTTCAATTTTTCCGTTTATGGAACCCCGTCATGAAGAGGAAAATTTTCGAGGTGCTCTTACAAAAACAGGGAAGAAATGAAGCTTTGACATCAGCAAGATCAATTTAAACGTGTAATAGTAGAGGCAGAAGAAAACGTAGCAGCATATGAAGCACAAGGCTTCCCAGACACTGCTCTGGAAACAACTAGTGCACCACCTGAGAGTGATGAGGATGATGTCAAGATTAAAGACGTTTCAATTCAATGCCATATCCATAAAGCGAATGCCGATCCATTTACAGTGGAGTCACTGCAAGCAAATGACCAAATGCTGAAATATTATTGCAGATTGGAAAACTTTCAACATTTCATTCTTATGCTCTGCTTGTTGGGTCCATCAGTGTCCTGTTTGAGAGGGCTACAAAATCTGTCAATGAAAATAAGTCCAAGGAATCAACGAAAATAAGTCCAAGGAATCGGCTGTTTTTGACCTTGAAGAAGTTGCGGCAAGCTAAAGACGATATTGAATTAACCTTTCTTTTTAAAATAAGTGTTACTAGCGTTTCCAAAATCTTCGTAACATGGATAAACTTCATGTACTTTCAACTGAAAGAAATGAACATTTGGCTCAACCGACAACTTGTTGATCAATTTTTTCCCACATGATTTTAGGAAAAAACATAACTAATGAGAGCTATTTTGGATGGAACAGAAATTCCCATTCAAAAGCCAAGCATGTTAATATTCAATCAATGAGTTTCTCGTCATGCAAGAATTGAACTACACTGAAAATAATTATCGGGTACTCGCCAAGAGATGTTGTTACACACTTCGGTGACACTGTGGTTCTGCCAGTAATAGACAAATAATAGAATGCTCAGAACTATGTACAGGACCCATGCTTTATAAGATAGACTGCATTATGGTAGACAGAGGATTTCTTGTTCAAGATTTATTTGCAAATAAAGACGTCACTTTGAGTCCCCACGATGCTCAAAGGTAAACCTCATCTGGAACCAGAAGAAGTAGTTCATGACCGCCAAACTGCTTCGAAAAGAATTCATATAGAAAGAGTAATTGGCCTTGCCAAAACATTTAAAATCTTGCGTAAGGAACTGCCATGTCCAAAATTGTTGCTAGGTCAAAGAATCATTCCGGTATGTTTTCTGCTTTCAAATTTAAGACCTTGCATTGTTAATGAAATGGGATAACATAATAAATTATATACCAGACGTGGGCAAATGAGGCTCCCATTGAAAATTTAAACCTGCTTTTTCAGAAATTGTTTCACTGAATCTTATTAAATTGACTAAGTAAATAATATTTTTGCTATTTAAGATGGTATATTTAAATACTATGTAACTAAAGTGTGGCTCTTTATAATATAGAAAATCCAGAATGCGGCTCTCATTGACCTCAAGCATGCCCACCCCTGTTATATATATTTTAATATTTTCTATCAAGAAAATCTTTGCATTAAATAGAGTTTATTATTTACGTAAGGTTCTTGCAATATGCTTTTAAAAAAAAAAAAAACATTATAAAATGCATCAAGTTTTGGAATTAAAATATATTCAAAAGTAGTTTATATTTACTAAAATTACTATAATGTCACATGATGATTCTGGTTTCTAAAACCATGGTGGCACGGATCAGACCGGCACCGCATGTAATCACAGTAAGCTTACGTACTGTATGTACTCTTGAAGGAGGGAACTAATTTATTGTCAGATTTCACATATTATTCAGAATAAAATGTTTTTTTTACTCTTATTTTTGTTTAAAAATAACGATATTTGGGCAGATTATTGTATACTTTACTTTTTTATTCTGGTGCAGAGTCTTCAGGATCTATGATACCTAATGCTTTAAATGACTGAGAGTACACTAACGCCACGGACAAAACGGATACTAGGGGATGTGCCCCATTGCTTTGAAGTTAATTTTCTGTTCTGATGAACTTCAAACGAAATTAGCGTATAATATACATCACCGAACTTTAATTACCCTGTATTTCCAATGTATAGTTCATTATATATTACATTATTTCACCTTTCATTTGAATTTCCCGTCGCCAAAAAAAATAAAGTGGGGGGGGGGGGAGTCTGGACAAAAACTCCAACTTCTGGATTGTTTACATCCATAATGATGTTATTCTTTTTTATTTATTATATGTGGTGTTCAATATAAGAAAAGCATTTATTTAAAAACAACATACAAAAATTAATTCAATATCCAAAGAGTGCATTTTTGTTCATCCACAAGTTGGAGAGGGTTTTGTCCTGATGAAATTACAGTGTAATATACTTTAATTATTTTGCATATACAGTACCAGTTCATTATACAATAAATTAATTCACTTTTTATTTGAATTTTTCGTCACCAACATCTAATACAAAAATAACTCCTCCCAAGGATCGCTACTTCAAACAGAGACCGAAGGTACCCCCAACAACAATGACACACACCCACACGCGCCAGGAGCAGGTTGTTAGAATTTGCGCTGGAAAAATGAGATGAAATCAACCCAAAGAGCAGGAGTTTAACCCCTTACCTGCCTTTTATTAAGTGAGCATCTCCTTCCAGTTGCTCTTTTTGTTTTATGCTATGCAGGGAAGCACGAACTGTCAAAGAAAACAATTTCTAGGATACCCACATTTTGCTACAAGACACCTGGTGATGGAGACACCTCCCTCCGAAAAGTTTGCCAGGGTCACAGTTTTCTACCCTCGAGCAGAAGGTCAAATTCCAAACTCCTCTCCCTATTTTAAAATTTTTGTGGCTTTCCCCCTTCTTTCCTCCTTTTATGCTCAAAGCTTTTGACTTCCTTATTTAATTTGATACTCAAATGATAAATTAAACTTAAATTATTAATTGGAAGATAGTCAAGGAGGGCTTTTTTCATGCCATTACCTCCGATATTAATTAATAAATTTTTTCTCCATTTATTAAATTATTAATTGAACTGGTTTAAAAAAAAAAAAAAAAAAAAAAAAAAATGAACAAAAAAACATGATTTTAGGATCTTTTTAAATAATGAGCTTTTATTTTAAAATAGGTTACTGATATACGTATTAAAATGATATTCACATTTTTATATTAAAATATGAAAGGTTTTACCAAAATCAAAGGTTTTATGATTAAATTTAGTATACATTTTTTTAAAATTTTAATTAAACAAGAGTCATAGACTCCTGGATTAATTGGTTGATTAGGCAAGTTTTATTCTAAAATGTGATCTAGTTTAGTAAATTGCAATTTATGTGTGGAAAAAGAAATGTGTAAATGAAAGCAGGCGCATGATTTGATCAATGAAAATCTTTGAATAAAAATAAATTACACAAAATACGCAAAGGTAAAAATTACAACGTAGAAATCCATCATTTCTTTATGCATTATAATATATATTACCGTATGTGTTTTACGTTATTTTAGTTTTTTTATTTTTTGTTTTATCATTTCTGTTGTATTAACAGATATGAAAAATTTCCCTGGATGTGCGAAACTCCGCTTTTTCTGTAACTTTGTTTTTTCACTGCCTTTCCCAATTTTTTTGCCCATAGAAAATAATTCTTTCCTCACCTGGCGTCTAGAATTTTAACATCAAAAAGACAATGACGCAAACTAATAGATTAACAAGAGATCAGCCCCCCCCCCCCCCCATATTGAAACTTGTTACATAACAGCACAAGAAATCTCTTGAAGAAAGTAAATAAATTATTACTTTCATTCATATTTTCTAATGTGATCTAGCCCTTACATTAAACTCCGTCTTTTGTTGGCATTTGGCGATGATAAAAATTAAATTTTGATTATCCGATTTCATTCGATTTCATCTCTGTAGTTACATTTGCGGAGAAATAATAATTTTATAGGTCATCAAATTAGATCCTTTTTTTTTTTGCATTACATGCTTTAACACTTTATTGGGGTTCGCCATCTTCCTTTCATATTAAAGATTCTTCGCCTTCACTTATCACTCTGGTTCTTTCTTTCTTTCTTTCTTTTTTTTTTTTTAAATGAAGAATTCCGTTGCTGTAATATGTAAAGTTGCAATAAACAAGACTTCCCCACTTCTCTCTTAAGTTTTAAATTAAGTGCATCATTTAAATATCTATTTTAATGAGGTATTCAATTAAAAATGTATTCAAAGTTTGTTTTTTTTTTAATAGTGTAATAAATTTCTATAATTATGGGTTATATTTCTCTGAACACGATAATAAAGAAAATCAGTAATAAATAGATAAAGGATGTAGAAGAAAAGAATGATGAGACATAAGAACCCTGGAATAATAAAAAAAAAAATTGAACACAGGAATTGAACCTGTAAAAGCTTGACAAAGATACACTCTATCAAAGCTAGGACAATAATAAAGCAAAGAGGATAATAGAAAATCATCGTGAAAGTGATCCTTTAATTTTTATAATAAATAAACAGACGGCATTGTCTTTTTGATGTTAAAATTCTAGACTGCAGGGGAGGGAAGAATTTTTGACAAGGTGCGTCGGGGCTTGCCCCAAACTAAACTGGAAGGGAAAAAATGAAGAGTACATTATGCATTGTAATATTGAAAAAAAAATTATAGAAAAAAAACACCCAGTGAAATAACATAAAATACATATTAGAAGTAAATATGTAATGCATAAAGAAAATGTGGATTTCTACCTTGTAATATTCAGGAGCGTAACTGGGGGGGGGGGGGGGTGCGGGAGGTTCGGACGAACCCCCTTTATTTCCCTGATCTGTTTAAGTTAATTTGTTTTTCTTTGTTTCTAGTAAAAAAAAAAGTATTTAACACCCCACCCCCTATGTAAAATCCTGGTTACGCCCATGATATTTTACTTTTGCATAAGAATAACGTCCATTTACAGTACATTATTTTTATTGCCTAGAGTTAACTTTCATCGTTTCGGGCATCTTCAGTAGTTTGTATTAACTGAAATTCTTTGGATTAAAAATGTACTGTAAATGGACATTATTCTAATAACTTATTA
This sequence comes from Rhysida immarginata, assembly GCA_023313115.1. Classification (NCBI taxonomy): domain Eukaryota; kingdom Metazoa; phylum Arthropoda; class Chilopoda; order Scolopendromorpha; family Scolopendridae; genus Rhysida; species Rhysida immarginata. Next base: position 1,752,274 of record JAHWFO010106624.1, read on the forward strand.
TCATAAAAATACTAAAGTGTGCAGAAACAATGAATTTACTTTTGCGTATTGCGTATAATTTATTTTTAGGCCGAGGCTATTTCTACGTACTTTAATTCTTAGTCTACTGTGATTTTAAAAAGATATGTATACCAACATAGACAAAGCAATGAAAATAATAGAAAACAACCTAAAAACAAATAAAGTGGAAAGAAATATAATAAACCATATTATAGCATGTTTAAAAATAATAAAAACCCAAAACTATTTTGAATTTAACAAAGTTTTATGAACAACAATATGGGCTGGAATAATATTCGAAGTGGGATCCGGATGTTTGCCCCAATTGATATGCCCCAACGGATAAAAGCCCCGTTGTTTATATTTATAACTTTACAAAATCATCCATTTTCATATATACTGTAAGTATTCTGCTATAATGCGATCCCCATTTTTTGATTCGTCGCTAACTTAGGAGAAATGAAATATGCAAGAATGTACAGAAAAATCTATTTTTTACGATTTGAAAAATGTATAACCTGGATCTATACAATTAAAAAAAGCTTCAAAGGCTTGATTCATTATCACCTGTTTCTACAAAAAGTTACTTAATACAGTACAGGTAGTGATTTATTTAAAATTAATACAAGATTGTTTAATTTTGAAGAAAAGAAAAAATTTTATCTTTATTTTAGTAAACAATAAAAACACTTCCACATCAAGACGTTAATGAATTTGTTCATTTGGTAAATCTAAAAAGATAATTGTGGTTTTCAAGATCAGAAGGGTTCAGTTAGTTACTGTGAGGTGTTCCTAGGAAATATTTATACAGGGTGTTTATGGGCTGCGGGGACCCCATGTTCATATGATAAAAAATACTTCTAAGGACCTCTTCTATCATCTCCCAAAAAATCTGTACTCAATTCAAAAACACCCTGTATAAGACTCTGTATCTTCACGTTATCTTGCTTAATACATATTTCAAACTCAAACCAAAAAAGTATTCATTTTCACATATCAAGGATTCTAGTTCATTATGTTCCTTGATTATGTATGAAAAAACTGGAAAAAAAATTTTCATAATATGTTAATTCTTTAAAAAGATATTACACCAAGACTGATGGTGATAATGTGAAAATAAGAAAGCTGAGAAAATTAGGTTTAAAGTTGAAATATCAATTTATTTTTGTTTTCATCAATTTTTAAAAACCACCAGCTACATAGTCCGTATCTTCGATTTTCACTGATACCATATCCACAATTAATAAAGCACTGAGGACAGGGAAATTGATTAATAAATGTCGAAAACAGTTCACAGTCAATAAATCTGTATCCACTGATATTAGTTTCAGAATTCAACTCACTCTTGCAAAAATTGTTGTGAATACCTGATGCGCTTAGCTTCCTGAAAGAAGTAATTTTTTCAGTAGCGTTTTCTTCTGTATCGGCGGCACTTCTTCGTAAGATTTATTGTTCGTGAAGCGATTTCCATGAAATCGTCTCTTCTTTGGCCGATCGCTTCTTCTACCTGGCATTATTAATTATTTTATAGTTTATAAAATGATTAATAAACTAAAGGTGATGTTTGGAACTGAAATTGATCACAAGGTAACAAAGATGACTGAATTACAGGAGAAATACGCTAATGGAGGCAGCCATATTGCTAGTTCACGCACGTTTTGTAAACTGCTTTCTGATTGGCTGATACCACGCATAGCTATAACATGCAATGCTATCAACAGCCAATAAAATTACTTGTTTCATTAATTTAGAAACTTTGAAATAAAGTTATAGAGCTCCCTTTTCTTGACCTAGCACAGTTTAAATTTTTTAAAACTGATAATTAGAACTCAAGTTACAGCAATTTTAATTTTATGCATATATAATGGTTTCTTAAACAGACATACCGACGCAAATAAATTAATTAATATCTTAATTTCTAATTAACGTTCAGCTATAAAAATTTCAGAATGGATTCACAAAAACCTGAAAATGCTAAAAACGAAAAAAAAAAAATTTTTTAATTTTTCGTCAAAATTCTGATTTTTCGAGGGGGATGCTACCCTTAATGGCAAGAATTTTGTTTACAAATTCATGCCCAGTTCAATTCAATTCGTTTAATGTACGTAGAAATAGCTTAGCCTACAGAGGCTGGGCTATTTCTACGTACGTGGAACTCCCGGTCACGTTGACCAATCAGGACAAAGCAACTGTACGTAGAAATAGCCGGCCCTCTGACACGGTTCATTCCACTTTGGCCCCATGAAGTTGGCCCCTTCCACTTTCGCCCCTTCCACACTCGCCCCCTGCAAAAATACTTTTAAGACCCACTTTCATAAAAAAGTCCCTGCAGAGAGGTTAACAAGTCAAATAGAAAACTAAGAATTCAGTTATTTAGAATACTTACCTAACCTAACCCACGAAATTCTCCTTTTAATTAAGAACGATTTAAATTAAAGCTTTCCTAAAATCTAAATTGTTTTAAACGAAATAATAGAGTTTAGAAAATAAAAAAAAACGCAAACAATGTTTTAAAAACAAGAAAAAGATGATTTATTAACACATTTTCCCTAAACATCTGTTATGTGTAACAAACATAAGTACATTAACACATAATATAATATATAATATTTATTAAATCATTTATATTTCATTCATTTAAAATTCCATGGTTCGCACAGTAGTCGTTAGCCTGATTATTATAGGCCCACGGTTTTCAAAAATTTTTGAACAATTACCACCCCACAGGACAGTAAACTGAAGTACCACTGTCAATGAATCCTAACAAACGTTCGTGCTGTTTTGAAGAAAAATCAGTCTATAATTACAATAATTATGACGTTATAGTGATACTACACTAATTAAAGAAGTATTTTAAATAAATACAAGGTGTAAAACCACTAGTGGTGTGCGATTCCCGATTCCGAAACTCGATTTCTCGATTCCATAATACCAAATAATCAATCAATCTAACTTTTTTTATCTGCTTCACAACACATTGTTATAATATTTCTGCTTCACAACATGTTTGTTACTGTTTGTTATTAAATAAAAATTCATGAATGGCTTCTTCTATGTGTTTATTTTGCTACTCTTTTAACCACGGAAATAAATTACAATAAACAGATTTAATTTTAATATTTTTAAAAATAGATTCAATTTTTCGCAATAATCGATTCTGACCCTCTCAGATACGATTCAATTTTTCAGGGAATCGCCTACCACTAAAAGCCACTTAAAACAATTGGGTGATTATTCGTGAAAAACATTGAATACATCACAGTTTGAAATCCTGGCTATGTTGTATTCAAGTTAACTGCGTATAGCCTTAGCCTCTCTTCAGGGCCTTGATAAAATATACAGGGCGAAACTGAAATTACCATATAATGGCGCCGGGGCGAAAGTAGAACGGGCAAAAATTTAAGGGGCGAAAGTGGAGGACTGACACTCCGTTATTTTTATTCAAATATTGATCAAATCATGCACTGCTTTCTTTTACTCATTTCTTTTTCCGCACATAAATTGAATTTACTAAACCGTCCCTAGATCACATTTTAGAATAAAACTTGTCTAATTAACCAATTAATCCAGGAGTGTATGACTCTTTTTTTAATTAATTATAATTTAACAAAATTTTAAAAAAGTGCACCAAATTTAATCATAAATTTATCCGGTAAAACCTTTCATGTTTTAATATAAAAATCGCGAATATCTTTTTAATACGTATATCAATAACCTACTTTAAAATAATCGCTCATTATTTAAAAAAAAATAAATCCTAAAATCATGCTTTTTTGTTGAAACAATGAAAACATGAATTTTCTAATTTCATATATTTAATCAAAATGCTAATTTTAAGGATTTAAACTATTAAATTTTTACAATTTCTCAATTCAATTAATAATTTAAGTTTAATTTATCATTTGAGTATCAAATTAAATGAGGAAGTATTCATTTATTATAAAGCAGTCTGCCTAAACTGTGACAATAGTTTGGAAGGGGTCAATAGTAAATAGGGAAACAAGTTTGGAATTTGACTTTGTGCACAAGTGTAGAAAAGTGTAGGCCTTGCAAACTTTTCGGAGCGAGGTGTCTTGTAGTGAAATGGTGGTATTCCACAATTTCTATTATGGGCTTCTCAACATTGCCTGTCATTGGCATCCTTTCCATAGCAATTCCTAATAGTTTTCCAATAATAAATTAAAATTTTCTGATTTTCATATAGTTATTTTTCCTCGTTAAAATAATTACATTATTCAAATAAAGGAATTTTTAAAATTTTCAACTACTATTTTATAAAAACATTTAGATTTATTTATTCATTTACATAATAAAATAATGAATCAATAGTAAGTATAGCAATTTTCATTTTGTTGCAATCTGTTGTAAAATTCAATTTTCATTATATTTTTAATAGTTTTTCTTAGTGTGATAAATTTCAAAACATGGAATTGCACACATAGCAACACTACAATCTTTGCACCACACTCTTGTTTCTTTTCGTACTTTTTTCTCATTGACTGTTTTTTGGCAACACACAATACATCTTCTAGTTGGTTCTTGCTTTTTAGGGGTGAGAGGTATAAATGATGGGAAGTGTCGAGCAGTAAGTCTTATGGGGTTGAAAGTAGAACTAGGTCCCCCACGTTTTGGTATCATTTCAGGCTTGTGGTGTTCTTCAAATATTCTTTCACACAGTTTCACTCTGAAATCTAAATGATCTAGTTCACTACCACACTTTTTTGTAAATGATAAAGCTGTTAAAAATTGCTTGATCCATTATGTGTTGAAATAATTTTTTGTAATATACCTTTTGTCTTTTCCTATTTGATTGATAGGAACCAACATTTTGATCAGCACGATCAACACCCCCCATTGTATCATTGTAATCAACTACAACAACAGGTTTGTTTACTACACCTGATCGTACTTGCACCGGTTTCATTTCTGAATTGTGCACAGTACTCAGAAGACAAACTTCTTTCTTGTCTCTCCAGCGTAATACCATACATTTTCCTTTCTGATAAGCAACAACACTTCCTTTTTTCAGTTTTTCATTACAGAAGTCTAGGGGCATGCCTTTTCGTTTAGCTCGTACAGTACCATAGCAATCGGTTTTATTTTGAATGAGCAGATCTACTAATTCAGGACTCGTATAAAAATTGTCTGCAGTCACGCAATAACCCTTGTTCAAATATGGTCTCATAAGTTCCATTATAACCTTAGTTCCTTGTGAACAATCTTCATAACCATCTCCTAAAGCAGTCCCTTTTCCTGTATATAAAATACCTCCACAAATATAACCAGATGACGATTCGCATAACAAAAACATTTTTATCCCAAACTGTGCTCTTTTTAGTGGAATGTATTGTATCCATGCAAGAGGACCTTTGAATAACATCAAGCTTTCATCAATGCTGATATCTCTCTCAGGAGTATAAATAGCTTTGTATTTTTGATTTAGGTAACTCCAAACAGGCCAAATTTTGTTGAGCTTAGGCTGGGGATGTGTGTTTGGATCATACATTGAATTATCATAGAAGTGCATAAATTTCAATAGAAGTCAGAAGCGATTATAGCCTAGCACTGTGCCATAAAAAGGAGTACTCAGCATTCGTTTACGTGTCCAATACCAGCTTACCTCAGTTTTATGATTCAATCCTTGAAGAATCAGTAATGATAAAAAAAAAACATAATTTCACCAAAGTATGTGGGAAACCATTTTTTCGTTCGAGAAAATACCTTGAAGACATTTGAAGCAATCTGTTGTTGCGCATATTTGTTTCCTCAACTATCATATTTATCAATCTGTCATCAAAAAATAGTCTAAAGAAAAAGTAGGGATCACTTTCATTACTTGTGATATCTGTGTGAACGTCCGGTCTCCCAGTAAATGGAAATTCTGTTAAAAAAAGAAGAGTTTATTCATATTGAAATGGAACCAAAAAGGTCGGAGCTGAAAGCTATCTTTTATATACATAATGCGAGAAGAACGGAGGCAACAATCGACACGAGCAACAATAGAAAAGCATGCAACAAAATTCAAAGATATAAATGTAAACATCCAACACGCCTCCTTACATTTATATTCATTACAAAATACTTGATATCTTAAAATATCAAATTACAATCGGTATCAATATTCAATTACTTGTTTTTTAAACTTAACATATCTCTAAATTTAGCAAATTTAACTTTTCCTAAGGCTTTAGTAAAAATATCAGCGACATTATCATCTGAATCTACCTTAATAATTTCAATAACTCCATTAACATAATTCTCATGTACAAAATGATAATGAACTTCAATATGTTTTGAATTCTTTGTAAAATTACCACATTTAACTATGTCTATAACTCCTGAATTATCTTCATAAATCTTAACAGATCTTTTAATCTTTACAAAAACATCATTGACAATATTACGTATGAAATTTATCTCTGTTACAGCTTCTGATAAGGCAATATACTCAGCAAATGTAGAGGATTTAGTTACACTGTTTTGTTTCTTTGATTTCCAGTAAATAATATTTCCAAACAATCTTATAACAAATCCTGTAGTTGATTTTCTATCTACAATATCGCTGGCCCAGTCAGCATCTACAAAACAATCTATAACGTCAACTTTATAATTCTGATAATATGTTAACTTAATCTCTTTAGTTAAATACAAATACTTTAGAATTCTTAATGCATATTTGAAATGCGTCTCATTATAACAGTTTTGGAATCTGCTTAAGTAATTAACACTAAAAGAAATATCAGGCCTAGTTCCAGAACTTATGTACAATAGGGCTCCAATTAAGTTTCTATATTTAATATCCCTATTTACATCAGATTGTTCAAGTTTTAAATTAATCTCCATAGGTGTCTGATAAAGTTTTGCATTCTCAATTCTATATTTTTTGGCTAGTGATTCTATATAAGTTTTCTGGCTTAATGTCATAGTATTACACTTTTCATAGTCATATTCAATGTCAATTCCAATGTAATTTTTAACTCTTCCCATATCTTTCATTCTAAACTTATTGCATAGTCTTTGTTTAATTGGAGTTATTATTTGTCTCTCTTTGCAACAAATTAGTAAATCGTCAACAAATACTAATATATATATATGGGTAAGTTATTTTCTACTTTAACATAGAGACAATGATCATATTTACATCTACGAAAACCTAGTTTAGTTACAAAATTGTTAAAACATTCATACCAAGAACGAGGACTTTCCTTTAAACCATATAATGCCTTGTTTAATTTATAAACTCTGTCACTTCCATCTTCATAGCCAAGTGGCTGTTTTACATAAGCTTCAGATAACACTTTACCATTCAAGAATGCTGTTTCGACATCCATTTGATCAATATGTATATTATTCTGACAACAATATGATAACAATAATTTCAACGTTTGCATTTTTGCAACAGGCGAATAAGTATTTTCAATAATTTCTGTTTGTTGAAAACCTCTAACCACCAACCTTGCCTTGTATTCATCTTCTGACTTCTTCTTATATACCCACTTCACATCTAGAACTGTCTTATTCTCTGGTTTACTTACAAGTGTCCAAGTGTTATTTTTGACAATACTTCCCATTTCACGATTCATAGCCTCTTTCCACTGTTGAGCCTCATCACATGTTGTCGCTTCCTGAAAAGTATCTGGAATCATAGCATTACAATAATTAACACAAATATAATGATAGCCAAATTCTTCATCAAACCGAAGTGGAGCTTTGACTCTTCTCTTAGACTGTCTTCTTTCAGTGGATATTTTATTATCTTCATTACTCTTATTGCTTGGCAACTCATCGTCATTGTTCATTTTCTCCATATCACTGCTTGTCATATCATCATCTTTGCTCATTCTCTCATCTTCAGCTTCATCGCCATTGCTTGTGTCATATTCTTTCTGCTCGGGATCATCTTCATCCTTAAAACCTATGCATTTTATGTCCTCTTCGATTATGTCAACATGTCTTGCTACAACTGTTTTATTGTTGATTAAAACTCTATATCCAACTTCTGTGTAGCCAAGTAAAATACCTAATTCAGCCTTCCTATCCCATTTTGATCTTTCTCTTCTGGTATTCTGACAAAAACTTTACTTCCATATAGTCGTAAATTTTTAACACAAGGTTTCACTTTGAAAAATATCTCATATGGTGTCTTCTTCTCTTTAGTGTTTGCCAGTGTTCTATTTTTCAAATAAGCAGCAGTTTTTATCACTTCTGGCCAAAATCGTCTATCAACTTTTGCCTCTGCCAGTAAACATCTTGCCATATCCAAAATTGATCTATTATATCTCTCTGCAGTGCCATTTAATTCATGTACATATGCTGGACAAGGTTTCACCATAATTCCCTTTTCTCTGGCTAATTTGTAAATATGCTTATTTAAGTATTCTTTTCCATTGTCACATCTAAGTTCTTTTATCATCTTTCCTGTTAAATTCTGTATTTCATTTATATATTCCTCAAAACATTCCACAACTTGATCTTTTGACTGAATACAGTAAACTTTTGCTAATTTGCTACAATCATCAATGAAACTTAAATACTTTTCACCATTAAATCCGGTAGTTCTATGTGGCCCATTCAAGTCTGTATGCACAATTTCTAAAATATCTTCAGCTCTTCTTCTATTGTTATGAAAGGGTAAATTATGCATTTTATTCTCAATGCAGATAGCACACTTCATATATTCTGACTCTATTTCTTTAGGAATCCCTTCAAGTAACTCATTCTTACATAGTATATTTAGATAATTAAAATTTACATGTCCAAGTTTACGATGCCATTTCTCCTTTAACGTTAATGTGTTTCCAGCATTAGTTGTATTTGAGTGTATCATATCAGTCAAGGTAACTTTTCATTACATATAGTCTATTCTCTTTCTTAGCTACTGCTATTAGTCTGCCATTCCGGTTATAAATTTTTGATAGATGTCCTTTCGAGATTATCTTATGATTGTCAGTAATCCTGGAATAACTTAGTAAATTTGCTTTCATTTCTTTCACATAAAATACATTTTTCAAAGTTACTTTCGATCTTTTATCATGAACTTCAAAGAAAATTGTAATGTTGCCTATCTTAGTAGCTTGTAAAACTCTTCCATCACCAACTTTGACCTTTGTAGGTTCTTTTAATGTAATAGAAGCATCAAAGTATTCATCACTGTCTATAATATGGTCTGTACATCCGCTATCAAGTAGCCAATTTATTTGACCATTGTTTGAAGCATGACTCTCATTCATGGTTGATATATTATTCAACATTGTAGTATGAAAACTGTTTGCTTGCTGTTCATCAGTTGGTTGGCTTCAATTATTTCCTCTGTATCCACGAAAATTTCCTCGTCTGCCAAAATAATTACCACGACTATTTATTCGGCTAATATTTCCACGATAACCATGACTTCCACTTGCCAGTCGACAATTTTTCATTAAATGTCCAGGCTTTCCACAATTAAAACAGATTTTATTACTCTAATATGATGTACTGGCTTCTACCTTAAAAGTGTTAGACTTTGACTCATCAGTTTCCTTTACGGGTTTTTCATCCAAGGATTTCATTTTAATTTTACTTTTCAAATAATCCACAGTTCTATCCTTTTCCGGTAACACATCAATTAAATCTCCTATGTGGCTGTAGGTTTGTGGCAAAGCTTTCAACATATAATTTAATTTTTCCTGTTCACCTACGATAGCTCCAGCTTGTTTCAGCTCATTTACTGCTTTTTCAAAATCATCAAAGAATAAATTTATATCAGAATAGTTTTTCAACTTTATGCTATCGAGGTTATTTCTACATACAATTTGCAGTGCGGTGGACTTTTTTAAATACATTTCATCAAACTTACACATGATCTTAAAGGCTGAGTAGAGGTCGCTTACATACTCCAATTGCTTGTTCGTAATGGCGCTATAAATGTAATTAGTGGCCTTGACATCCATCTCTTCCCATTCGGCAATTTTATCATCAGGACATTTTTCTCTGTCAACCACACATTTACACTTTTTATATTGCAAAAATTTCAAAATTCGTACCTTCCAGTTGCAATAGTCCACTCCGTCGAATATTGGCATTGTAATGTCTTCATTTTTCACGTACGCCATCTTATATGCTTTTGTTGTTCAATTTATCTTTGCATAACCTGCCTTTCACTACTAATCATACATTCAGAAACTACAGTTTATATTTATAAGCAACTTCATAACATTTACTTACAACCATGGACTGCTACCATGTTAAAAAAAGAAGAGTTTATTCATATTGAAATGGAACCAAAAAGGTCGGAGCTGAAAGCTATCTTTTATATACATAATGAATGATGAACGGAGGCAACAATCGACACGAGCAACAATAGAAAAGCATGCAACAAAATTCAAAGATATAAATGTATACATCCAACAGATGGATTATTTACATTTACTTTGCACCATGTGCGACTATCTTAATGTCATTCGTTTCACTTTCATCAGAACTAGAACTATCACTTAGTAAAGCATCACTAGAATAAAAGTCACTGTAACTTGCTAACGATTCATTAGATAATTCAGAATCTATGTCTTCTTCTAATATATTTTCCATCTCTCTGTGCTTGATTTGCTGTGATAAACTGCGCGACGCCATGTTGATTCAGGGGCAGCAAAAAATCGAATAAGTAGTTTTGTTTTCCTATTGACACATTATTTCACTGTTTAATGCATAATTTTATAGAATGACGAGTTCAGCTCGTCCAAAGCATGGAAACAAAAATGACCTTGGACGAGTTCAACTCGTCTATGGCAGGTAAGGGGTTAAGTACTTTGAAACAAACGTTTTATTTGCAAGTAAATTAAATAAATTAATAATTATTCACAAAACCAGGCTTGGGGCCCCGAAGCAAACCTCATTAAATCAAAACAAAGAAAATATTACTTCAGTGGATAACATACTACAGTAGAACCTCGTTTTTACGAACTTCAGGGGACTAATGGTATTTATTCGTAAAATCCGAAGTTCGTAAAAGACAAACCTCCCCCCCACCCTCCAAAAAAAAAAACAAAAAACACGTAAACTTTTAATAGGTAGTAGTTAAGAATTGTTGTCTGATGCATATTTGAAGTTATAGCATTATTTAAGTAGTTTGAAAATTCAAAAAAAACTGTCAAAAATATCGTCTGGTACATTTTTAGTTGCATACAGATGGTTTTTTAAGAGTTTCTAAGGAGCTTTTAATTTGTGAGGATGTTGCTTTGAATGTCGTATTTTCCAATTTCTCGCCATTGTCATTTTCTTCTTCGCCGCCATCTTTGATAAGATCGCAAAGTTCGTTTTCGTTTAACGTCGGAGAAGTTAAAACATCCGCATCAATATTAACAAACTCGGAGAATTTAGATTGAAAATTCAGCTTACTTTTCAGGATTTCCCACTCTTCAAATCCTTCAAATTCGCTATCATCATCTTGACTTCACTGAACTGGAAGTTCAGTTTCACTTTCGTTCAGCTGCATTACTTATGGCTCCCTCTGTTGGCGACGGCGGAAACTATCCAGTTAATCATCGATCACGACGGCGATAACATAAGCCAAATGAACAAAATGCAACCAGACCGCTCACGCAAAAAATTTTCACTTTTTTTTTTTTAGTAAAATTTTTTACTACCAATTGCAACTTCTAACTTCGTAAAATTCTAATTTCGTCGTGAAAATACTTCGTAAAACTTCAAGTTTATTATATGGAAATTAACAGGAGGGGGTCGGGATTTCAGAATTACTTCGTAAAATCCGGAATTTCGTAAAAACGAGGTTCTACTGTATATCAAAAATACTGGATAATCATTAATAGTAGCTGTGTCTCGCACCTTTTTCACACCCCCTTACTTTTACCCTGACTGGCACAAGGGTGGCAACACTAGAACCGCCAGAAAGAGAATGAAGTAATTAATATTTACAGCAACACGGAGCCCACCACCTAACAACAACTAGGCAGTGCTCTAAAACCATCCAGCAAGCAGAGGAGCAACCAAATGTGTCACGCTCTCCTTTACAACATCCACGGACAAAGGTATCAATAAATACAGTACACCTTGTACTGGAAACGGGGGAGAGAGCAGTAACCCCTAACACTACCGTACTTGACGCTACGATGCCAACACTCAAGCCCCAACACTCCTCCTACTTGCTTTTACAGAGCAAATTAACATAGCACAAACAGGTGGTCGCTCTGTTCAAACGGACTACTTTTTCCGAACGATTTGTTTTCAACACTTGTTATCCACCCACGTGACCAGGCAGGCTTCACTTCAATGAGAACACAGGCGGTCAAAATAAAATTATTATTAACAAAATGCAAAACAAAATGGATATATATATAAAGGCGCAACATAAGTTAATACAGTGAATTTTCTGCGCAAAACTTTCAGATGTTGTGATAATGAAGTTCGCTTAACTGAACTAAATAGTTCCACAAATCGTTTGCTGTTCATATGCACAAGTAGATAAGTAAATAGCGATCGTAATCCTAGGCGGCATCAATGCTCTTTCTTAAAAAACTTGTGAAATGTTAATTTACAAGACGATAGCTGTTTTTAAGCTGAACGCGTGAAATATAAAAGAAAAGGAAAGTTCTCACCCAATAAACAGTCACAACACTGATTTTTCTTATCTTTGCTGCTTTTGCACAGAGCAGACAAAAGAACATTCCCCTTTTCTGTCTATCATACGACGACGCAAGTAGAGTTTTTTCCCCAGAACGTGGAACAGGTAGACAAAAGTAGTCACTTTCAGGATAATACAAAACCTCCGTAATCATTGGCCTATCCATTTTACAGTCGACATCAACTTTGACTCCTACAATTGTAGGCAGAGATTGGCTTTTAACAAAAAAAAAAAAACAAACTAACATCGCCGAAACGAGGGAGGTTGAACGAACGTCCCCTTCCGTGTCGAAGCTTCCCTGCACAACACTCTTTTTGCGCGTAACCTTCTCCCAACAAAGGTGCTCAGTCGTCGCCCTTATTAAGAGCACTTTTTCGCAGAAAAACTGCAACAACAAAGGCTCAGCGGAGATCTTCGCTCACCATTGTTGCAGCTTCCCCAACAAAATAAAAAATAAAAGACATAAACTCTAAGATCAAAGGGCTAACAATGCCATTGTTTCCAAAACACAAAACGTATTTAATATAAACATAAACACACAACAACAACCACCCGCAAAACTCTTCACACCACGACGACCACACCCACTCCAAGCGATCTAAATAAAGATTAAAAAAAAAAAACGATCTTCAACACAACAATGGACCATACATAACTGTCAAGCAAATAAAGCATACATACTACTTTACAAGACTAAGAACACACTGACACCAATCACAAAATAATGAACTATACATGTAAATACAGGGTAATTAAAGTTCTGTGATGTATATTATATGCTAATTTCGTATAAAGTTCATCAGAACAAAATGCCACTTTATCACATCGAAATAGTGTTGAAGTTGGCCTTCATTGGGTTGAGAAGTTACATTCGTATTTTTATGGCGACGGGAAATTCAAATGAAAAGGGTAATTAGAGTTCTGTGATGTACCGTAATTTACGGTAGTTAGGCCGCACCGATAAAAACGTATCATTTTAGAAAAAAAAAAACGGTAGTTAGGCCGCAACGGTAGTTAGGCCGCACCCCCTCCCCCTTTTAATAATCAAACGAAATTAGCGCATAATATACATTGCAGTACCTTAATTTTCCTGTATATACAATGTACACTGCATTATTTATTACATTTATTCGCTTTTCATTTGAATTCCCCACTGCCCGTCGCCATTTTCACAAATCGAAACACAGTTGTACTTCATGGATTGAGAAGGTACATTCGTATTTTTTTTTGGCGCCGGAAATTCAAATGAAAAGCGAATAAATGTAATAAATAATGAAATGTACATTGTATATACAGGAAAATTAAGGTACTGTAATGTATATTATGCGCTAATTTCGTTTGATTTTCATCAGGACAGAATGCAACTGCATCACTTCAAAGCAGTATCAGTTTTCTGAAATCGTTGTTGTCATGCTGTTTGGAAAAAAAACGGTAGTTAGGCCGCACAGGCATTTTTTACAACTTTTTTATTAGATAAGCCGCGGCGTTACTACCGTAAATTACGGTATATTATACGCTAATTTCATTTGAAGTTCTTTATACGAATTTTCATTTGAATTTCCCGTCGCCCAAAGAAAAAATACGAATGTAACTATCAACCCATGAATGGCAACTTCACCCTGGTTTTGATGTGAAAAAGTGGCGACGGGAAATTCAAATGAATAGTGAATAAATGTAATAAATAATGAACTGTACATTGTATATACAGGAAAATTAAGGTACTGTAATGTATATTATGCGCTAATTTTGTTTGATTTTCATCAGGACAGAATGCAACTGCATCACATCGAAGCAGTATCAGTTTTCTGAAATCGTTGTTGTCATGATTGTACATCACAGAGCTGCTTGTTAACTATACAAAACTATTGCTGACGATAATGGTGAAAATGAAGAAAAATGTTTGAATCTTCAAGAAGAATATTTGACTTTTGTTTTTCTTTCTGATTTTGAAGGTTTCTGTTAAATGAAGCCAATTCGTTTTACTTGTCTATCATAAAGGGGGAGGGGTGGGGTGCGGCTTAACTATCGCTGCGGCGTAACTACTGTTTTTTGTTTTTTTTAAATAATGTTTTTATCAATGCAGCTTATCCAATGCTGCAGCATTATTACTGTAAATTACGGTATAGATAATTAAATATCTGGAGGGGGGGGGGGGGGATACGCCACATTATGAACGCCCTGTATTTGATCAATATAGGAAATTTCTGTTATGCTTTATACTTTTGAAAAGATAAATCGATTGCAGATCGGCAAAAATTATCCGATAAAAACACTGTGGATTTGAGTTTAAGGCTGTAATTTATCCAGCCTTTGTTCAATCGTTTTTTAACAGTGAAATTAATATTCAGCTCTTCAGAACGATAACACTGGCCAACAAAATTTAAGATTTTTCTTTTAACCAAATTCAGGTGGGTGACTTTTGGTAGTATTTTTTCTGCTTAATACGAATATAATTTTAAAATTTCTATAGCACGCACAGATTTCTTCTTTTTCAATGAAACATTTTAAAATTCTTCTGTGTTTGCGGCCTGATAAATTTTCTTGTAGCCCCAAAATATGGATAGTTTAACATTGCAGACGCTTCTCTTCACATCCATTACTTTAAATAGAAGTCTCGAAGTGCATAACTTGGAAACGTGACGTGATAGAAAAAAATCTAAAAGCAGATTCGGATTCTACATACAAATTACTACTAAGAACACTTTGTGTGGTCATAGTTCCTACAATTATTTACACTTTTCATTAATAAATTTATAAAACTCTCATTAAATATTTAAAAATAGTTTAGATGGTTAGTTAGATAATGTGAATCGCAGCCTGTAAACTGTTATTTTTTTGTTCGATCGTCAAATTTGCGGCTGCGGCCTAAAGTGAATGCGGCCAATATTCGAAAAAATACATTACTTACTCCTGATGACAATACATGAATCAATTAAAAAATCTACTAAATAATTGATCAATTAGTGGCAATTAATTAATGTGTTTTTTGTATGAAGAATATCGTTCAAGATTTTACCAATAGATGGTGTTAAATGTGTTTTAAATTGGTTTTTTTTATCCTTACTTTATATGATATGCGGATGCTTTAGACAGCCAATCAGCCGAGGGCCAATCAGAAACACAAGTGAGCACATGTACAACATTGGTGAAATTACAAATAAACAAGCTTCACTTAACAATAACCAATCAATGAAAAAAAGAACTATTACATACAAAATCACAGAAACAAAACTAATTAATAAAGCAATAAGAACTTAAGCAAACTCAGAGCAACTGTTTGATAAAAATTACAAGAAATTAATTATGAACTGTAAGCAGTTTTATCAGAGTATAATCGCCAAGGGGGCCTGGATCATTGTTCAAAATTTGTGTAGGATCCTTCTTCCCAATCTGTTTTGTAGGCGTCTAATAGGTTCCTATTCATTACTGGTCTAAGGAGATGGCAGTCCTTTAACATATGCTTGGCGACCGCAGATCTCTCAGGTCGGCTGAAATGAGCATGGGCTGTATGCTCATTGAATCTTGTTTGTATGTTACAGCACGTGGGTCCTCTGTAGAGTTTGGGGCAATGACTGCATGCAATCCAGTCACAACTTTTGAACAATGATCCTGCCCCTCCCCTTCGGCGATTCTACTCTGTTAAAGTTGCTTCTAGTTCATAATTAATTTCTTGTAATTTTTATCAAACAGTTGCTCAGGTCTTGATTAATAAATTGTTAGGCCTCTTACACACTAGCAAATAGTTGCCGGCAACTATGGTTGCGAACCAGAAACAACAGAAAACCAAAGATGGGAGACCGATTGGGTAAACAAATCGTTCTCGTCTTCGTTCAGCATCAGTCAGCTACCTTTCAAGATGGATGTGGAGGATGTAGTCGCAGTATCAATATTATTAAAAATAAAGCAAAAGGGGGAAAAAAGAAATGTTGGGTCCATCCCCTATTACAAGAACGTCAAAATAAAGGCATGTTCAAAATTTTTTTCGAGGATTTGCGAAAACATAATAAATTTTTCAATTTTGTAAGAATGTCGTCTAGATCATTGGACGAGATACTGATTTGCATTGAGAGCTTCGATCACAGGTCAGGATACACGTATGAGATCGTGCATCATGCCAGAAGAAAAATTATTGGTTACTTTGAGGTAAGTTAATTGAGTGTACTCTGCTAATAATTTTTTTATATTTATTTTAATCATATGTAAGTGGTTTACAAAAAAGCAGAATAGCTGATATGATTAATAAACACATTATAAAAATAAGTGCAAGACTAGAAAAACTCAGTACAATTTATGATAAATATTCAATTTAAATCAACAGTATCTTCAGAAATCGGAGACTATGAAGAAATTGTTGATGATGAGTGCTCTGGAACCATAGACAGCTGCTGTGTTGCATAGTCAGCAGGTCGAATGAAATTATCCTGCATTCCATAGTTACTTTTGTATTTTGCCTGGAAATGACCATGATTGAGGAAAGGTATCTGGATAATGAGCTACTTCTATTTCATTTATGAGTTTAACCTTGAGGGATGGCTTTCTGTATGGAGGAACGCTTTTAAAAGACGATAAAAGGGATAGCAGGAACATCCTATCCTCATTGGTCTCTAAAATTTGTTTTCGCTGGATTCTAGCATCAACAGATTTTCGTAATAAACTTATGACTTCATCATTTTGGTTATTATCTAGTTCTCTTTGCTTTTTCCTGGCAAACACGGTGCCTTTTTTTATCGTTGGGGATGAAGCATTTGGGCAGTCCGACAAAGTTATTCGTCCATATATGGGATCACGCTTGACAACTAAGAAAAAAAGTGTTCAATTTGAGGTTATCTCGTGCTCGCTGTTTATATGAATGCACCTTCGGTATATTAGCAAACAAATAGCGCATTTTCCACAGACTCATGAACGTCAATACAGATTTGGCTATTGCAATTACTAAAGCCTGCTGCATTCTTCATAACTACACCAGAGCAAGAGACTGATTCAGATTTGAAGATACGCTTTCGATACCTGGACTGGATAATGTTGCAAAGAATGATGAAGCACCAAGAGCAACAGGACAAGGATGTTATTACAGAGATATGTTTGCTGATTATTTTATGGCAGGTCAACTGGAATGGCAGCTAGTTCCCCAATAAACAAAAATATAAGCATTTGCAGGGAAAACTAATTTCTTTCAAAGCCAATGTTGAACAGTCTCACTAATGTTGAAACAAATAAACACTACAAATAAAAATATTCATACTGCATTTTATTAACGAATTATAAGTCCAATAAGTTTTGTACTATATGACATATAAATGTTTGACATTTAAACTTCATTCAGATTCTTCTATAAAATTATCTTGATTCAACTGTTAAAGTATCGGCCTCGGTGGCTCAGCAGGTTGCGTGATCGCCTCTGGTGCCCGAGTACGCGGGTTCGATCCCGGCCGAGGACGACGAGGATTTTTCAGGGGGAAATCCTGAGATCACGCACTTCCTTCGGAAGGGAAGTAAAGCCGTTGGTCCCGTGTAGTCGTTTGCCGGCTGCACGTTAAAGAACCCTTGCGAGGCAAAATTTGCGGCCCCTATAACGCCGTCCTGAAATGACCATAGTAGTTGAAAAGGACGTTAATACCAAACAAACCAAACCAAACCAACTGTTAAAGTGCTTTTTTATAATACAATTTGATATTTTGATGCTCAAAATTGCTTAATTTAAGTTGATTGTCCTATAGTCCTCAAATTAGAGTTTGGGATGCATTTCAATAAGTTGGCAATAATAAATTTAGTTAGCAATGAATTTTTATCTTAATTAGATTCTTTCTATCTGTATCAGCAAGTCCTTCACCACCGAATAGCTCAACAACTTCCTTCCATTGACTTTTTTCATTTCACGATTTGCATAATATTCGGATGACACTTCCCTAATCGCTCTTCTCTTTTCTATCTCTAGGATAAACCTCTCCGTATCGACATCCATAGGGTTTTTAATAGGAAAAAAGTTTATTGACAGGAGACAAACAGGAAAATGACAAGGTCCAAGAAAATGTCAGGAATCACGTAACATGCTATTTCGGGGCCTGGTTTACTTACTTACTTTTCAAACCCGCTTATCCGTTAGGGTCGCGGGGGCAGCAGCCCTATGGAGGATCTCCAGCGATCGCGATCTTCCGCCATCAGGCGCATGTCCTCCCTGGTAATATCCAAGCGACTCGAACCCAGATTCTCCATGTAGTCTAGCCACCTGGTTCTAGGCCGACCCCTTGGTCTCTTACCCACCGGCTTGGAAAATAACAACTGCCTAGGAAGACTAGTTTGCGGCATCCGTATCACGTGGCCATACCAGCGCAACTGAGATCTCTCAATGCGGAGAAGTAGCGGCTCAACACCTAAAGATTCCCTTATTGTGCTGCTGTACACTCTATCTAGTAGGGTAACACCTGCCACACCTCTCAGAAATCTCATTTCGGCCGCTTGTACCCGCGATCGCACTCTTGCGGTCATTACCCAAGCCTCATGACCATAGGTGAGAATGGGGACAAAGATAGATTTGAAGACTGAGAGCTTGGCTTTGTTACCCAGCTCGCGTTTCGTTACCACAGATCGCCACAGTTCACGTCTGACACAGCTTGCTGCACCGATCCGAGCATCCAATTCTTTCTCCTGCCGTCCATCACTTGTGAATGCAATCCCGAGATACTTGAATTTCTCCACCTGTCTCAATGAGGCTCCCCTAACATGGAGAGCGTACTGAGCAGGCTGTCTTGAAAGGACCAGAACCTTGGTTTTAGCCACACTGATCTTCATCCCAGCTTCTTCACATTTGGCTGCAAACCGGTCTAGTGCATGCTGAAGGTTCGTGCGTGAAGACCCAAGGAGGACAAGGTCATCAGCAAAGAGCAACCTCTCCACCAGGCAGTCGCCCACACAAACATGCTCATCAAGGGCCTGGTTTAATAATGCAAAATGCTCTTCTGGGGCCTATTTTCATAAACGTTTGATCGTGATAAATCAAGGTGCGGGACTTCAGAAACACGGAACTTTCGTGAAGCCACACCGTTCACATCGTCCTCGGGCCGGCCGTGAATGTTATTTCACAGATATAAACAAAAAATGCGATCGGGTAGGGGTGGTTGCTCGCTTAGTGCGTAGACATCAATAGAAATAACATTCCCAGCGGTTGTGCAACTTCCCAGTCGCCTAATGTGTTGCTCTTGATTTTCTGGTCTCTGGCAACTGGTGGGGTGTCAAAACCAAGTGCGTAAATGATAACTGTTCTGGTTATGTCTCGAGATTGCTGGCAACTCGGTTGCAAGCAACCAGTCACTATTACGTAAGAGGCCTTATTGTTTTAATTAGGTTTTTTTTCCTCTGTGATTTTGTATGTAATAGCTCTTTTTTATTCCTTGATTGGTTATTGTAAGTGATGCTTGTTTATTTGTAATTTCACCAATGTTGTAAATGTGCTCGCTTTGATTTCCGATTGGCCCTCGACTGATTGGCTGTCTAAAGCATCCGCACATCGTATAAATAAACCGCTAAAGTTCCTGATTATTGTAGTTGGTGTAAAATAATGGTCTCAAGGAGACCGAAATACGTATACACCGAATAAAAATTCTTTGAGGACAAGAGGCTTTGGTTTCTTTTCATCATGTTATTATCTGTAGTGAACACCAGAATTATTATCCAGAATTTTGTCATTGACTTAACACCAAAGACTGGGAAACTGCTAGTTTGGCTGCAGCATTTCTTAGGCCGCACAGGTAAATATTTTCTCTTTTTTAATAGTTAGGCCATGGATTATTGATCGTAAATCAGGATAGTTAACAATAAGAGCAAGCATATCGATATACGATGTTATGTAGTACGAACTTTATACCAAAGAGATTTATTACATTTAGTTTGTTAAAAGTCAAGATAATGCAGCAGATTTATTAACTATACTCTCTCTGATGAAATTATGACAGGGCATGTCCAGTTAAATTACAGCTTTCAATTGTTTAGGCATTCTTGCAAAATAAAATTAATAATGTCTAACAACTGAAATTGGAAATTTAATAGGAGGTATCGCGATATGCGGCTTCCTTACAGTGCTCAAGCTCTACCCATGCGTAATAGAAATTTTTTCTCCTTCCTGTGGGCAATGTCTCTCTTCGTAGTACATTAAATACAGTTTTCTTTTTCTATTTTCAAAAGGTGAAGGGAATGGATGAAAGTTAACATTTTATCCATGGAAACATGACTAAGTTTTTCCTTTTTTCTAGTATCCGAATTGTATCTATGAGTTACACACCGACAATTAAACGTATTTCAAATGTAATAGCAGAACAGCATGGGCTACTCCTCCATTTTGAAATTCTGCCCACAATCACGTCATTAACTGCACACGGCACATGCGCTGCGCATGAGCCGTCTACTCTGAGGAGTGGGTTAGACAGGGAAGCCACATATCGCGAATACCTCCTATTGGACATACCCATTCAAAATTTCATTTGATAGAAATCCTTTATTAATATTAAAATTAGAAGCGTTTACGAACAATATATTTAATTATTAAAGGGGTAGATTGTTATTGTTAATTCGGATGTATATATTATCATTGTTTTAAGTATCAAGATTAATATATTGTTTAGATTACCATGGTATTATATGGTAGCATTCAGTATTGTAAGGAAAAAACCTGTCATGGCTGTCAAAAGAGAAATTCCTGTACATGTTATTGTTTCTTTTACTGTAATAAAACGCAAGTAATCAATGCAATTAAAGCTCAGAAATTTGTTTTATGTGCACATATTGTCTTTTCTTCCTATGCCTGTTTTATTTGTGATGTTAACATCCAAGAGACGTTTTTCTTTTTCAAAGTAGCCGACTGCTTTTGGTCTTATGATCAGTCATTTAACATATCAATTGGCACTTAGAGTCTTGAACTTAATCCTATAGAAAGTCTTTGGGCATACGGAGTGGTTTCGTTCTTCCCGCATCACTGCATTATATGGGCAAAAAATACTGGATCACTGGAGGCATAGAGAAGATCCACGAACTTGATGAATTCATGCCACAGCGAATATGCGCAGTCATCAAAGCGAAAGGCTGCTAATTTAATATTGAACTGCGTGACTGTATTTTTACTTTGACCAAGCAGTGTACACGATGTAAAAACGAAAACTTTGGTTATTATTAAACAATAAAATTAAAATCTATGTTTAATAAAATTGTGACGTCACGTTTTGTCTTAACTCACTCCCTCGCCGTCCCACTTGTCACGCTAGGCAACATGTCCCCTCCCCCCTTTATTGTGTGCGTATTTTGTGGATGGCCCCATAGGTGGAGTTTCACTCTAACATGGGACGTATATGAAGTTGTATGACACATTTTTTTTGCGCGCAAACATACCTTGGAAGTGATAGCGTTGCTTTCAGTGAAGTGGATTCGTGTGCATTGTTGAGTAGTGGAAGAAATAAGTTGAGAGCGCTATAATACACATACACACCACTTTAACAACAGAGAATTTGCATAACTATATGTGCTCACATTTTTTCGTTTTATTTTGAAAGAAACAAAATTCAGTTTTTTCTTATTTTGCAAGCATTAATAGTAGCTTTAGATGAGTAACCTGTTTCAATTTGGTGTGAATCTGTGAGGTACGTGTTCGTGTAGTTCCCTTTTAAGATCCTTAATAAAGGTGGGAATTATGTTGAAAATAAGGTTCGTGCAGCGCTTAAAAACCTTAAAAAGTTATTTTTTTGAAATTAACCTCTTCACGACCAGCCTAAATTTTGAAGGCTACCTCTCAGGACCAGATTTTAGGTACTATCTGACAAACCAGTGACGAACGTGCGTTCGTCATGTACAATTTCTGTAAGAAAATTTTGATGTACAATTTCATGTACAATCTTCATGTACAATTTTGTAAGAAAATTGATATTCCCTGTGTTGGAAATTACAGGTCTCTTATCGCACTAAATATTTATGGAAAAATGAGCATGCAATTTGGAACTGAAGGAATAATAAATTCATTACACACATTCATTTTTTACAAATGATCTTCTACATTACTACTTGCATCGACATAATCATCATCATCATCCATTTTTTACGAAAAAAGAGCAAAAACAATGTAAAAACTGTGCAAATACGATGTACAAAGGTGTTGAAATAAGCAATTAGGAAATAAACGCAATGATTCCATCTATTGACAGGAAAATGAACCCATAAAAGAATAAACTGTCCCAGATGAGTTTATTGTTTCATTCCTTAAAAACCACGTTTTCATTTAGTTAATGCAATTAGTAACTGAAAATGACGAACTCACGTTCGTCATGGTATTGGACGGAGGGTCTAGCTTGACGAACGCATGTTCGTCACTGATCGTGAAGAGGTTAAGTGCTTAAAACTGATTTTTAATCAAGTGCTTCTTCCTGAATAACGCAAACCAATGACTCAACGCTGTGTTGTTTATCTACATCGTACCTATCACTATGAGTACTTAGCTTGTGATATACGTCATTGGAGGGCATGTATATAGGATTATTAAGTAAGATGATTTAAGAAAAATGGCAAAGCAAAAAAAAAAAAAAAAAAAAAAATGGTATTTTAAAAAAATAAAAAAAAAAAAAAAAAAAAAAAAAAAATCGGATCTTGCAGCAATTAAAGAGAAAATAGAAGAAAAACATGTGAATTTAAAAATTAAATCAATTTTCCATAAAGGTACTATGTGGATGAGATCCATTTTCTACCCAAAATAAGTTTTGTCCTAAACTTTTTATTGCTCTTCTGTTATTGAATGTACTTTATGTTTTATGTTTGCATAACTTTTATTAATGTCAGTCTCATTTATGACCTTTCAAAATCTGGTCATTTACTATTTTTTTTCCCCAGCATTTTTTTTTATACATTCACCATACGAAGTCAATTAAATCGTAAATTATTGTTTTGTTATCTGTTAAATGAATATCTTAAATCACTGAGGCACTTGACCGTTTGTAGATATTGTCTGTCACAAGAGAATAGCAAAATATGCATTAGTTTCAAATCCAGATAAGAAAATTGTCAGAAACTGAAAAACAGTAAACTGTATAAAATAAAGAAACCACTATTTCCACAACATTATTTATTGTCCATAATGTGCATTTCGACGATAGCGTTGTCTTTTTCAGTGAAGAAGAATCTTTATCTGCATTTTCCTTGAAAAAGATGTCATCGAAATGCGCATATAGACATTAAATAATGTTGTGGAAATATTGGTTTCCTTATTTATTTTATACAGTACTGTAGCTTAATTTTTGGATCCTCTATATTGTCTCTTGAATAAGCAAACAAATGCTCAATGCCCTTTTCTACTTCCATGTATAGCGCTCCCTCTATAAAACGACAAATTTCTAATGGCAAGTCCATATAACAAAGTTTTTTTCCAGAAAAAAAACCTGCAGACATAAATATACTTTACGTTGGAATGCCATTATAAATATGCCGTTATGTAGAAGGAACACTGTACATAGTTTTGCTTTCCTGCATAGCATAATTTTAATTTTTGGTAAAGCCATGGACAAAAGAAAACATTTTTTTATTGCAGTCTGCATATGGGAATTACTTAAAATAGAATGATTAAGCCAAACAAATTACTGTTTTACATGTTCGTGCATCTAAATAAAGTTTTGCATCATGTTTTTTTTTCTTTTTGTCAATTAAAAAAATTGGTGTAATTAATCGAATTTAATCGAAATTGGTGTAATTTTTGTCTCTTCTGCCGACAAAGACTTAGGGCCTGTTCGACATTGCGAACTAAACGCCTTTGTGCGTCCACTAACGTGTTCGGCATGAAACCCGCGCATGTTCATCATCGCGAGTTCATGCACTATCAGGCATTTCGTGCGTGCACCAAATGACCTTATATTAGCAGAGTCGTTTAGTGTGTTTCAGATGGCACTACCCTACAGCTTGAAATGCAGTGATACAATAGATGAGTGTTTCAGTTTCAGTTATTGTTAACAGCAGACAGGTATTATAATAGAATTATTTATGGTATATCGTGGAAACTGACATTGCAATATCTACTGTGTAATAATAGATTTCGGCTTGTTATATGCAGGCAGATGTTATGATGGGGGTGTTTTTGAGCAGTAGGCATACCACTCATAGTAGAACTGGTGAGGTGAACATCCAGTTTCGTGTTCTTTCTTGTTCTTCATGAAACGCACAAAACGCGCTACAATTTTTTCACCGCTCAGTAGCTGTGTTTAGTGCGCATATGTCGAAAGCGCCCTTAAGAACCCGAGAATAATAAAAGAAAAATGGCAAATATTTTCCTTCTATCATTCCCGGGTTGCTTATTATTTATTTATGTGGTTAGTTTCAATAAAAATGGTCTGTTTGTTATTAGTTGGTTATCTGTTTCTTTCTTTTTATTTTTTTAACAGGTATTAAAAAATATATTGTTGGCCTTATAATAAAAACCTCATCAGTTCCGGAAGTTTTAGAACGAGAGAAAGTCTATTTAAACAAGCTAAATATGATTTTAGTTCAGGTAAATATAAAGAATACATTCCATTATAACGGGAAATCTGGTCAGTTATGTCAGATATGATTTTTTAAATTAGTAGATTAGTTTATGGTGTGGGTAGGTGGGTGGATGTTTTGTTTTTTTTTTTTTTTCCTGATGTACATTTTAATTTTAATTTGCAAGGTTTTTCTTTCTTCTTAGGTGTATTTAAGTAAAAAAAAAAAAATTACATATTTTAAAACTGTGTGAGGAACGAAAACATTGTTCGTAATTATCATACACTACTTCCATGCGATAGCTCCAGGAACGGATGAGAACTATTTACAACACTTTATTTGATAGGATGATAGGGGGAAACAAAAATCTGGGGAATGATTTATATCTTACTTATTGGAAAAAACAGTCAATAATAAAATTTTTACAACAATGATATATAAGTTGCCTTGGCAACCTGTTATCGTCAGGTGCACATGACATCCATTGTTGCGAGCTCTTTGCAAAATTCTCTTAAACATACCGCCCACCAAAAGGATTCAAATACTGACGTCCTTTTCCTGGGGATCGCCTACACAAATCGTTGTATCCGATTTACGACCGCCCACTATGGATATTTCGAGGTTGCATTGAGTGTCTAGTGGCAATGGAATTAGTTTGGTACATGGTCGTTTGAGAATACCCTTTTTACATTTAAGTGTTACTACTCTGATTTGTTTATCAAGACCCGGATGTAAATTCTTAATTCGAGCTAATAGCCACTCTGAGGGAGGTATTCCGTTTTCTTTAATTACCACTAGGTCTCCGATTCTTGGATTGGAACAGTTGTATTGCCATTTGTAACGCGGTTGCAAAGTATGTAATTATTCTTGGGACCAACGTTTCCAAAATATTGAGTCATTCTCTGTATATGATTCCAGAGATCTAATAACTATATCCTTTTATCCATTAAGAAGGGTTCTGGAACGGCTACTAGCGGTTCACCTATCGGAAAATGAGCTGGTGTCAAAGGTGTTAAGTCATCTAGCTGATCACTAAGTTGACATATAGGCCGTGAATTTAAACAGGCTTCGATTTGACATAACAATGTCGACATTTCTTCAAAGCTTAACACAGCATTACCGATAACTTTCATTAAATGTACCTTGGTTGATCTAATACCCGCTTCCCACAAACCTCCAAAGTTAGGTGAACTGGTGGGAATAAAATGCCATGTAGTACCATCACCTGCTAATAATTCTGCAAATTCTGCAAATTGTTATCATCTTTTTAAGTTCTTTGTAAGCTCCAACAAAGTTGGTGCCATTGTCGCTCCATAAATTTTCGCAATGACCTCAGCGAGAAACAAATCTTTGGAAAGCTGCCAAAAAACCCAAAGTAGTTAAATTGCTGACCACCTCTAAATGAATTGCACGTGTGCTCATACAAATGGACAGATATAACCCTTATAGGTTTTATGTCCTTGGCCTCTCCTTGTTGGTAGTTGAATGGGACCTGCGTAATCTACGCCACTATTTTGGAAGGCTCGACTCGGATTCACTCTCATATAAGGCAGTTCTCCCATCAATTGTTGTCTAGTGAACGCTTTATGGCGAACGCATGTTACACACTGATGGATACATTGTTTCACTAATCGTTACATACCAATTATTCAAAAATGGGTTCTCAAATATGACGTCATCAGAAGCACTCCGCCATGAAGAGTTTTATAATGAGCGTCCAAAATTATTAAACGAGTAAGATGAGTTTTGTCTGGCATAATTATGGGGTGTTTTATCTCTTGAGGAACCTTAGCGTTTTGAACTCTTCCACCTACTCTTAACAGACCCTGTTCATCAATATACGGATTTAATATCATTAACTTGCTTCTCCTTTTAACTTCCTTACTTTGACTAAGTCTTTGATTTCTTCTTTAAACTCGGATTGCTGACACAACTTTATACACTGGCCTAATGTGTCTCTCAGCTCTTGGTTATTTAAATAAATTGTGAATTCACTTCTACTCTTATTCTTTAGTCTTAAGAATCGCCGACAATAGGCCAATGTCTGAATCATTTTATTTAAGGTGGAAAATCGTGTCCATATCGGTGAATGCATTCCTAGTTAAATACTTTAGTGGTAGGTTTTCTTTTCTCCATTTCAGTTGGAGATACGATAGTTCTTTCTAGTGTAAGTTGTCGCTGACTCAACCAGTGAGGTCCGTTCCACCATAGTTGTTTATTAATTAGCTCTGAAGGTCTGATTCCTCGTGAGGCAAGATCCGCAGGATTTTCGTTAGAACTGACATGTCGCCATTGATCATTTTCTAATCGAGCTATTATATCTGATACTCGATTAGCCACAAATGTTTGCCATTTAACCGGTAGAGATTGTAACCAGGCTAAAACTGTCTTTGAATCTGTCCAGGCAAATGCATTAGATTTGTTTATTTGGAGAATATTCATTACTTCACTCAATCTTGCCAACAAACATGCTGCACATAATTCAAACTTTGGGATTGAAATCTGCTTCAGTGGAGCTACCTTTGTCTTGGATATGAGAATGTTGATGTGAACATTATTTTCCGCATCTACTACTCTCACAAACACTACTGCGGCATAACCCATAGTCGAGGCATCAGCAAATCCATGGATTTGAACTTCTCTATCGTCTTTTCTTCTAAAAGTCCAACGATTTAATTCAATGCCTTGAAGTTGATACAGGTCATTTCGATAACTTAACCACTCCGTTTCAAGATTTGAAGGTAATTGATTATCCCATCCGACATTATACAGCCACAGTTGTTGAATTTGTTACTGGGTCAGTGTTTGTTTTTTTTTTTTATTTTTCTTATGTGAATCGTGGTGTTTCTGTGGTGGTGTGGTTGTAGTCGTATGTTATTCAGGGTATAGACGTGGTTCGTTCTGTTGTAGAGTAGGGTGGTCGGATTAAATAGGTGAAATTGGTTGTGGGTGTGTGTTGTTGAATGGAGGGTACATTGTAGTCGATCTTTTGTGTGTTGTGAAAATGAGCGTTTGTTGTTGTGTCAAATTGATAAGGCTAATAATGGGAGAAGGTATTACAATTGCGGCTGATGCTGAGCGTTGATGGCTGTTGTTGTTATAGCTTTTCTAGAAATATGCTCCTAATAATGAAAGAAGAGCGTTGCTCATTTGTTATGAAAAAGAGTGTGTGTGTGGTGTCGTGCGGGGAAGCCTCTCTGTTTTTGTTTTTTTTTCTCGGACACGCTATGTTCGATGCTCAGGAGATGTTAGATTTTATTTTAAACAAACGTAAATATCACTATGGAAAAAGTGGTCTTCAACCGTTTTTTCTTCATGACGAGTAATTGCCAAGTGTGATTTCTGCAAAAAGGACAGCTTAAAATTGAGTCACGTCGCCTACGAGCGTTGCTATATTGAAAATGGAACGCACCTCGTTTTGGTGCCAGCGAATGTGCATCTAAATTGAGAAAATCGCCGAGGGGCGTTATCAATGCTTGGTGAGATCGCTCAGTTTCTTTTTATCCTGATTAACTGACAGACATAAAATAAATTTTGACGGAAAGGCCCGATTTCTCCCTATTTGCGTTCTGCGCCTCTCAGCACCCAGGACGATTAAAAGTCACATGATATGCGTTATCGTTGTTACTGTTAAGAAGAAAGTGTGCTCTGATCGCGTGGGTGGGTGGGGGGGGGGGGACAGAAGGAACCTCCAACAACAATGAACACCCACGCGTGA
>JAHWFO010106624.1:1781184-1838508 GCA_023313115.1 Rhysida immarginata
TATATATATATATATATATATATATATATATATATATATATATATATCGAATTCTATAATAACTTTGGGGCCCCAATACTAATAACATGCAAACAATTTAAGGTTTAGGAACAAATTAACATACTGATTTAGATTACACCATCAAAAAGATTACATTTGGCATTACCATTCTCGCTGACACATGATATCATATGCATAACTGCAGTACCGCTGAATATGGTTCCAATATCAAAACACTGACAGCTGACACCAGTTGTACTTCACCCTTGCACCATTAACACAGCAGAGGATTCCCAGAGCGCGTCATGCTCACCTTTACAAAACCTTCCACCTAGGTGCCTTTGTAAGCACACATGAGGCCAGGAAACTGGGAGAGAGCAATAACCCCTAATGTGCCACAACACTGCGCTTATTAAGACCAATCGTTATCAACACCACCTCTACTTGCTAATGATTGTGCAGCGACTGACATTTACTGCAACTGGCAGCATGATAAAATTAAAACCCTTGCTTAAGGCAACAAACACAGTTTGGTTAAGCTGTGAACTCGTGTGCTTAGCTAGGTGACTGTTTACAACTATACTAACGCATAACACATTCTATTAACTTATCTAAATTAATAATTAAATGTTCAAAAGTCGCTACTCTTGCTGGATCCTCAGGGTACAGATTATCTCCCTTGATCAAATGGATCCAAAACGTGCAATCTCTAACGCACTAAAAATTCCCGCTGTATATATTTTTTTTCTTAAAGTTAAAGGTTAAAACAGCGCTCGGTATTTCCATGCTGAGACATTATCAATTCATATACGAAACAGGGTGAAAATTCCTATACACTCCGTTTAGCGTAATTAGCAAATGTTTTCACACCTAATTGGGCAGTTGTGGACAACTAAAGAAATTAGAACGTTCTCACCAGCACGCTGATCTTCAACACGACGATCTTCTCAACTTAGTAACGGCAAACAAAAGAACATTCCATACATTTATGCCCATCAGGCGGCTGGAAGCGCATCTATTTCAGCTGTCATCTGCTCAAGAAAAATGTCTTGTAACCTCAAATACATTGATCAATCATACAATTTCAGTCTAAATACGCATAGACCTCGAAATCGAACATAAAAATAGCCCCCTCGCCCCCCCCCGGGGGGGGGGGGCTGAACATACGTTACGACGACGAAAGCTTCACTGCCAGACACGCACAGTTCTAACGCGCAGCGCTCTTCTAACAAAGGAAAACGTCCGAAACCACTGTTGTCGGCTGAGTTCCCCGAAAAAAAAAAAAAGAAGAACAACGCTTTTTTACCAATTGTAACACGATGATTGTTTCACCCATCGGACAACAATCGTGATTTTGAACACAGGAAGATTTATAACAACACTTTATAACAACTATACAACGACACTTTTTTTAATAAACTAATACGTATTATTGGCCTACACACACCCTGACACTGCACAAACAACAACAACATTCTCACACACTCCACTCGCGATTTATATCACTCCCACACACTTCACAACGATACACCTCACAGCACTAAGAATTCATAAGCACAAACAACACCGAAAATAAAAATAAATCGGAGAGAAATAAGTTGCTTAAAAAAAAATAACGCACACTGACACCAGTCACATACGCCCCTCCTTAAGAACAAAAGAACCCGGTTCTTTCATTCTCAAGGGCTGCATACATACCACAAACACAGCACACGCGAACCTTCTCATTCATTCAGGCAGCACGCAAACCTCAGCATGACTCTCATCGTAGAATGGCGATTTAGCCCACACATGTCGGGCTGGACCCATGGCCCTCCACTGAGATGGGGCATTCATCCTATTGCCATAAATCTGCACAACTCCACTATCCTTCTTCCCCCTGTTTAGAGCTCTATAATCCACCTTAGGGCTGGCTGGCAAGTTATACCTTCGTTGAGGACGGGGACTCTCGTGATCTGCGCTGCTAACAACTCCACGATTTCCTTCATTTGACCCCGATTCTCCTCGATCATCCATTCGCTCCTCCACAACTTCAGGGCTATCCGACACGTCGGGTGCTGGATACCCCACTTGGCCATCCCCAGGGTTCTGGATTGGACCATATAAAAACTGGCGGATAGACCACCTCACCATCAGACCCCTCCTCCTCATCTTCGGATTCGTCATACACACTTCTACGGCCCCCTGCCGTAGTACGCTTCTTATGTGTCAATCCCCCAAAAATGACACCAGGCAGCATACAACACCCAGGATCATGTCCATTATCAAATGGGGATATGCTCCATATTACTGGATAACTATCCCCAACATCCGACTGAGCGGGCTTAGGTAATATCTCCTTTTGATATCATAGATCCCTTGAGCTCACCATGCCACTAGCAACCCCTTCTTCCCACTTGGAGGTTACATATGTCATATTGCATTGGGCCATCCCCACATTGGGTCCTACCGCCACATCCCTTGTTGCCGTTATGGGCCCCACTCGTGACGGTCTGTTTTTTTGATGGTTGACCAATAAGTTGCACTCTCATCCTGAGTACTACTTTAGTATCCCGGAATTTAATCCCCTTAATTACAAGTTTATCTCCGGGTAAGACTCGTGTCACCTTAAAAGGACCAAAGGACCCACCCAACGAGCTGTCCATGCAGACAACCATCACGTGAGCCCCCGGGTGCATTGCCCTATGCACTTCAGCAGGGATGCCTTCGTACCCATTTATGGACTCCATGTTAACAGATACAACGGACTTGGGCGACCCATCTACCCCTTCCTCTACACAGCCTCGATCTGTCGCAGTGTTTTCCACCACAGTCACGGCAGAGCACATAAACGACACCCCATCCAAGGCGTCGATACCCAAGATTCCGTCATATGGACAGTTTGCAAATGAGTGCAGCAAGAAACCACAACTCAGCAAAACTCTACCTCGTATGCTAATGTCCAAATCGACCTTATGCCTAATGTGGATATATCCACCATTGACGCCATGTACCATCGTATCGACGTCTTGGATGGATGCCTGAGGCAACGGCCGACATAATTCTTCATCGATGAATGAAACTTGAGATCCAGTGTCAACTAGCATATTGACCAGTTGACCCTGGATCGTTACATCCAACCGATATAAATTATCCTTCCCTCTTTTGAGTTGACTCCTTCTGCTGGGTCTGGCGGCACTCGCGGGCATAATGCCCTGGGGCACCACACTTGAAACAAGTCACTTCTCTTTTAGGGGGTGCGTACAGAGCCCAACCCTTCCTTCAGGATTTTTTCCAGCATCCCTCTTATCTCCCGGATCTCCTGTTTGCAAGCGCACTCTTTTGTAACTTGGATGCTAACGGACTCCTTGCCATTTTTCCTAGGACGTGAAGGCGCCCCCAATTCATCATCGCCATAATCTCGAGCATTATTCTCCATCTCCATTCCACTACTTTCACCATGATGACCCCTTCGAGTTCCTCTGACTCCAACGCACATTTTATGGCTTCTTCGAAGGTTTTTGGAGTCGTTGCCTTAAGCAACTTCTTATGTGGCAGGAGTGTCCCTTGGCGAAATCGCTGTAACAACAATTGGTCACAGGTAGCCTCCATGGCTGGATTGGCTTGCATAAACTGATCCATGGCAAGTTGAAGCCTACCCGAAAGAACTGATTCCCTTTGGCGCTGTACGACGTCGTATAATTCTTTCCCATAATCCCGATCTATATTGACTCAACCGAAAATCTGCCCAAGACGCGATCGGAACAAGGGAAAGCTGTCGACATCGAAAAGCTCCAATTCAGGAGCTTTGCGAGCTGCATTTCCCTTGAGTTTAGACTTGGACACTGTCAGCTTAATCTCATCTGTCCAGTGGCCAAGTGTCCCAATTCGCTAGTGAAAAGAAATATAGAGGGCGCCATGGTCACGCTACTATGGCTGCCGTGAGTGGTATAAAAAAGTGCGCTAGTGAATGAATAGATATCGTCGATTCAAGAGAAATGAACGTAATTTATCAGACAATTTTCTTCACAAAAATTTTTGACTATGCAGGAGGAGGGTAGACGATGTTTCGTAGAAGTAAAGGCGGTGGTGGATGCAAAACAAATCGTTACACGCTGTATTGTTCATCGGACTAAACGAAAGCATGAAGCTATTTTCTGTCTACAAACATCCATGATCCAGCTGTCATTACCTCAGCATGAAATTAACATTGTTGGGGAGGCTACAGCAAACAGAAGGATTTTTATGTGTATCTACACATTCAAAGCTGGAAATTCTGGAAAGTGCAGCCATATAATTGGAACTTTTTCGGTTGTATTCTGGAATTCTGGAAAGTCCAGAGTAGCCTCCCCTAATTTTCTTGGATGACATCGATCAGCCCCATCGCGTTTAGGCTCTGAATTTATTATTGTAACACACCTAATTAATAAATAAATGATTTATCGTGTTATAGAAATTATATTTTAAGAAATTTACATGGAAAAAAAAACACGAAAGCCCCGTGATGGTGTATGTTAAATGATGGACAGCCATATTTCTCCATGATTGGTCATTAATGTCTGCCTGGCCGCCCGTCATTTAACGTACACTATCACGGAACTTTCGTGAATATTTTCCGCATAAATTTCTTAAAATACAATTTCTATAATGTGATAAATCATTTACTTATTAATAAGATATGTTACATTAATAAATTCAGAGCATACACGCGACGGAGCTGATCGATGTCAGCCGAGAAAATTAGGGGAAGCTACTCTGGACTTTACCTCGATTGATTTTCTTATAAATAAGTTCTAAAAGAAGACGAATCATTTACTTATTAACTAGATGTGAAACAGTAATAAATTTAAGGCTGAGAAAAAGGGGGCCTTTTAATTTGATAAACTTTTAAATTTTACTAATAGTTGATCATTGAAGATCGTGGGGACTACTGCAGTCACTTCGCGTGCACACTGCCCTCCAGTCGGCTAACGTTCACAGCTGTTTTCATTAGCCGGGTACTGACTGAGTGAGCAGCCTCGCGAGGCAGATGCTCGGCCGGTCAGGTCGTGCCTGCGTGACAAAAACCGACTCGACATGGCTCGGGCATTCCCGCGTTTTCAGTCCGGGCGGGGAGGGGGGAGAAAATGCATTCACACCCGAGAAGAAACATGCAACATAGAAAATTACAGGTAAAAAGAAATCTTTTAAAATGCAAGGGGCAGATATATACTGAGTGGCCAAATTATTATGACCACCTGACAGTTTTAGGCAAATTAGCTATTGCGTCACAGCGCTGCTGCTAGAGGGCTAGATAACTATAAAAAAGGGAATGCAGGTGAGGTGAACCATCAGTTGCATTCTGTTTAGCAAAGGTGTCTGCAACCTTGTTTCTGACAACACCTTTATGTCCAGGAACCCATTTCAAAGTGACACTGTTGTGAAAAGAACGGTCCTGTAGGAGCTGCCGACATTCCAGGGTAAGTTTTGAATTAACCCTAGAAGATTTGATGGCTTTAAGGGCCACTTGACTGTCGCATGAGTATGAAGATACGACGATGTACATAGAGTTTATCTATATTCATCTGCAGACAGTAAATAATGGCCAATATCTCAGCCTGGAAAACAATGGTCCAATGACCCAAACGACAAAAGCGGAGGGTTTTGGGACTGCCACAATAAACACCCAGGTCCGATAGGCCGTGATGATGAGAGCCATCAGTATACCAGATGATGGCTCCCTTAGGGAAATGCCAACTCATCCCATACGGCCCTGCCACAGGGTCAATTATGACCTCGCTCAAGGGCTCAGGGAGGGCCTGAGTAATTGTAATATCAGAAAGCATCTGAAGAATATGACTGGTTAGAACCTGGCTAATGAAAGTGTGAGACTTCACCCCAGGGAAGTCCACACATAGCCCTTGATTAGTCAGTCTATATGAACTTTTCCTGGCTACACCTTTGATATATATATCAAGTGGAGTCAGAGAAAGTATAACCTCTAAAGCCTTGGTTGGCGTGGTAGAGACTGCACCCGTTATACTCAAACACGCCAATCTTTGAAGAGAGGTCAGCTTGGCTCTAACGGTTAACTGCTCAGACTTACGCCACCAAATTAGAGCACAGTATGTCAAAATAGGTCTGATCGCCGTGACATATAACCAGTAAATCATCTTGGGAGTAAGACCCCATGATTTACCAAGGGCTCTACGACAATGGTAAAGTCCAACTTCGACTTGATTAATCTTGTAATCAAGATGTTGGTTCCAAGTCAACCTACTATCGAGGATAACCTAAGTATTTGATTTCATTTCTCATAATGATCTTCTCACCGAAAAGAGTTGGTATGAGATCATAAGAAATGGTCTCTCTTCGGCCTGTAAAAGGAACTAGAGTGGTCTTCGAGGGATTAACCCTTAGATGCTGCTCTAAGCACCATGATTGAACTTTATACAGAGCCGTTTGTACAAGATCACAAATAGTGAGCTTGTCGATCCCAGAAACTTAGATGAGGATATCGTCTGCGTAACCCTGGGCATAAAAACCTTGGTCGTTAAGAAAAGAAATGAGGTCGTCCACAACTAGGTTTCAAAGCAGGGGGGAAGAATGCCACCCTGCGGACAGCCCCTGGAGGGACGAGCAACAATCCCCTCACCTAACAGGTCAGATATAATTATTCTATCCGCTAAGAGGACCTGAATCCAATTGCGGATTAGTGGAGAAATTGCTTTGGCAATTAAAGCTTTAGCAATAGAGTCGTAGGAAGTGTTATCAAACGCTCCCTTAATATCGAGAAAAACAGCTAGAGCAAACTCTTTATACTCCAGAGTTTTTTCGATCCTTACCACCAAATGGTATAGAGCTACCTCCGTAGATTTGCCAGACCGATAGGCAAATTGATTAGCGTGAAAGGGACCAAGAGTCCCAAAATCTTCTCTAATTCGTCCATCAATAATCTTCTCAAGGCATTTAAGCACAAAGAAAGACAGACTGATGGGTCGAAAACTCTTGGCTAGGTCATAGCAACCCTTACCCAGTTTCGATATGAAAATCACCTTGACTAGCCTCCAGAGATTAGGAATATAACCAAGAGCTAAACTAGCCCTGAAAATTAAACACAGGATCGGCGAGATTACGTCTGATACTTGCTGGAGAAGTACCGGAATGATCTCGTCCGGCCCAGGTAATTTATAAGGATCAAAGGATTTAATTGCCCAAATGACCCTACGACGAGTAATTACTTCACCAGCAGCAGCCCACCCAGTCCGCGATGTCCTGACCATGAAGTCAAGATACACCGAATCCAATGGACCAATGAGCTCGGCGCCTGGGAAGTGAGTTATAATAAGAGTCTCAAGGACTTCTCTACTGTTACTGGTGAATTCACCATTAGATTTCTTGAGAGTGCCAACCATAATAGGTTTATCGCATCTCAAGAGTCTATAGAGTCTGGCTCCTTTCTCAGTCTTTTGGACTGATTCACAGAACTTCCTCCATGAAGTACGTTTAGCTGATCTAACAGCTTTATTATAATCAGCAAGGGCATTTTTATAAACCTGCCACTCATTAGTCTTTTTAGCTTTTTTAAAAAGCTTCCTTGTTCTTTGTCTCTGTAAAGAGAGATCATGGTTCCACCAAGCACAGTGGGATCTACATCTCTTCCTCAGCAGAGGACAGTTGTTATGATATGATTTTACCAGGGCCTGCTGTAACCCATTTACACAAAGCTCCAGGTCAACAGTATCATTGATTCTGGTTGGAAGACTGGGAATCGCGGAACGAACGTCCTCGCGATATTGAACCCAATTAGTCCGCTTAGGATCCCTAAACGTTCTATCCCAGTCTGTACCAGTAATGAAAGAAAAGTGGATATGCTGATGGTCTGCCATAGAAGGTTTCTTATCTACATGCCATTTTCTAATCCATTTCCGCAAAGTGGAAGAACCAAAAATAACATCAATCACCTCCCTTCCTACTGCAGTAATGAAGGTTGGCTTATTACCTTAATTAAATATATCTAAATTATTCTCTAGGATAAAATCGAAAAGAAATTTACCTCTGAGATTTGTGTCGGTACTGCCCCACAAGGTGTGGTGAGCATTGGCTTCACATCCAACGACGATTGTCACCTTGTGAGAAGTTGATGTTTACCATATTCTCTTGATATCATCATTGGTGGGAGAAGTTTCCTCATATGGAAGGTAGGCCGAGACAAACATTATGTCACGATCTAGATCATCCAAACGAAGGGTAATTTTTGCCACTGCTAAGTCTCTAGAACACAATTGATGCATAGGAAGTGCGTTAATACTGTTTTTAATCAACAGACAAGCATGGGGAGATGAACATTTAAAATCATAAATTAGTTTACCTCCACAGTTAGACAAACCTCTGATTCCGCCCTTGAAAATCCAGGGCTCCTGAATCGGAGCGATTTGTATGTCCTCAGCTAGGAAAATGTTGCTGAGGTTGGCGACGGCCAGTTTCTTATCTGAAGATTTGCTTGCAGGCACTTCAGCATTAGATAATGTCTTATCAGGTGGTTTCCCTATAACCTTAGCTTAGATCTGGGACAGTTCAATGTGCAAAAGCTATTTCCTGACTCTCAGAATCCTCGCATCCAGTTCAGGGATGGATAACAATGGTTACTCCTTGATCTTCAAGTTTGAGGTTAAGGATGCCCCATTGTGTAGGTGATATGTCTTTATTCTGGATATCAATCCTTTTCAGGATATCCATACCAGAATATTTCTTGAACATCACTGGGAGTTTCAAGATAATCTTGGTGGTTTTGACGAATATCTTTGCCTCACCAACCAAGAGAACCTGTCCTTCCCAGGGAGTGATATGGTAGTCAGCTAATCAGCTGTGTCTTGGTCGGCACAAACTAAAATTATAGCTCCGGCCTCCAAACGACTGTAATTAAATTGGGGTCCTGTGCCAGAAGGCATGTACCCCATATTTGAGTAAGTGCGTCAGTAGCTCTTGGAAGGCCTCCAACTGCTACTCATTGAGCTGCTTGTGTGGATAGCCTTCCAGAACTACTGCCATTTTGGTTGATGTTAAAGCTTCGCGAAAATTCCCAGTTCTGGTCTTTTGAGAAGCTTCTTACCATCTGAGTGTTACCCACTGGCCGAGGTCTTTTGGTCGGGGTATGCACCTCCCTATCAGATGGCTGAGGGCCGACCTTAGGCGCTGTGGCCTTAGTGCCCTCCAACCTTTTCTTTCTGGATTTGCGACGTTTAGCCACCCCAGAAAGTGATTTGGATAGAGGTTTGCCACTGCCCTCACCCGAGGTCTCCCGCTCTACCGCAGGTGGCACCTCAGGTTTGAGTGGCAAACTTATCAGTTCAGATGATTCGACTGAGATCATTACAACCTCAGTGGTGACAACTGTAATGTCCTGATTCCCGGAAGGGTCCTCAGATAAGGTATAAATCTTACTTTCCATAGAAGGTAGTAGGAACGCAGGATTGACGGTCCATCCCGGGAGTGCCTGCATGCCGCGATAAGGCAAAATACTCCTGAATGTTGCCAGGTAGACAGGAGGCTCTGTGAGAATCACTTTAACCAAAGTGCTATCAACCCATCGGCACGGGTCGCATGACACCTTGGGTTCGGGAGTTGGTCTACGTCCCCTTATTGGTTATTCGGGGATGTCCTGAGTTTAACAACCTAGGATTACTGGCTATCCGCCACCTGCCGACGCACCCAATAGCTGCTCAAGCCTTGGGCAAATTATATGCTACCGACGCACCAATCACTCAATGACGCTTCTGTTGAAAGTCACAATCAAAGTCCTCCCACGCACCAATCACTCAATGACACGTACGTGCACAACACCTATTCCTTGTTGACCCCTTATCCCGAAAAAGTGGAACAGCAAGTCCCTGTTCGGGCGCCAGTGTCCTCTGATCGCGCGGGTGGGGGTGGGGGGGGTGCCAGAAGGAACTTCCAACAACAGTGAACACCCACATGTGACAGGAGCTGGTTCTTCCGACTTGCGCGGGAAATGATATCTACTAATCAAGTAGGAGGCGAGTGAAAATGAAAGAATAAACCTTTTATTCCCATAAATAGTTAATTAGAATATAGCCACAATATATATAATAACTTTGGGGCCCCAATACTAATAACATGCAAACAATTTAAGGTTTAGGAACAAATTCACATACCGATTAGTCACCATACTGGGGGGGGGATTGGGATTATAATATGGCGAAATTATAAAATAATATGGCGAAATTATGAGTATTATAAACATGAAAAGGACCAGAGACGAATCCTCACTTTGGAAACTTTAGAAATCAGAAAACATGTACTAGCAAGAGAGGCATTACTTTTAAACAACCAGAAAAGTTTTATAAAGAACCCGATCCTGGATGTGGTAAATGAAGTGATCAACAGCAAGAATCGAAATCGGCCACGTGAACAATAAATATCGATTATCATGATGATTACTCCGCTTCTAAGAACCTTTTAGTATTATGTTATCTAACGATTTTGTTTATTTTATCTTTAATTTTGTTTTATTTTTATCTTTTTTTATTTTATTTTTATTTTATTTTCTATGATCGGCTAACTTATGATTCCCTGAAGATGTTATTATTACGAAACGCGTAGGCAATTAAAGATTCTACCCTTTGCTAATTTCAGAAGTCCTTAGTTTACAATATTTACAAGCAAAGTCGACCATTATGCAGATACTTAAAAATTAAATGTTTTCTGTTATCTATTACCACTGACTTCTAAAGAATCACACGTTCTTTCGGGCATGGCGAACACCACTGCTCAAATGGTGTTCACTAACGCAAATCTGATTGGTTCTGTATGAGAGCGCACTTGTTTCAAAAGAAATTGAATCGCGTGGCAATTTTAAACGGGAATCAATCGGTCTTCTTCGATACAGACTACAGTATGTCTAAAATAGGAAGGCGGTTGGAGGGGAGGAGAGGGGGTAGAGTTCATTGCATTTTTAGGTTGAAAGGTTAATATAAGGGTTGATATAAAGTTACTACCACTTCCCCCTCCAGCTATTCAAGTTTCCCTTCTCATCCACCTAACTGATAAGAGGATTAAATCACAATGATATCTTAAAACTATGAAATTAGAAGATAAAATAAAAATAAAAAATTTAGTACATTTAGTAAAATATATTCAAAAAATGTAAATAGATTACAAAAAATTATATACAAAAACAAAATAACTTGCAGATAAAATCTACAAAAAATACAAATGAAATTTTCAAAAAAAAAATATTCAAAAAATGTTAATAAATAACAAAAAATATATAAAAAACAAAACAATTTACAGATAAAATCTATAAAAAATACAAATGAAATTTTCCCAAAAAAATATTCAAAACGATGAAAATAAAAAAGAAAAAATATATACAAAAACAAAATAATTTACAAATAAAATATACAAAAAAAAATACAAATGAAATTTTAACAACCAAAATAAATTAAATATAATAAAAGTCAAATTATTTTATATTTATTCATCATGATCACTTTCTTTTTCAGCTGATTCTTCTTCTCTACCAAATGAAATTATAACACTTTCTCTTTAATCCATTAATCCTGAATTTTCCCAAAAATTTTTCTCTTTTATCAGTTTGGGGAAAAAGAGAGGGGAGGTTGGAGAGGGAAGTAGCTATATCAACTCTTTCGACCTAAAAATGAAATGGACTCTACCCCCTGTCCTCCCCTCCAAC
The DNA here is from genome assembly GCA_023313115.1 of Rhysida immarginata. Taxonomy (NCBI): domain Eukaryota; kingdom Metazoa; phylum Arthropoda; class Chilopoda; order Scolopendromorpha; family Scolopendridae; genus Rhysida; species Rhysida immarginata. Next base: position 1,792,859 of record JAHWFO010106624.1, read on the forward strand.
CGCCTTCCTATTTTAGACATACTGTACACTACGTACTGCTACACAGCCGCTACACCATGTCCGACTTAAGGAAAAAGAAACGAAAGGATCTTTCGCTAGAAGTGAAATTAAAAATTCTAGATGCCGTTGAAAAACCAAATGCAAAAAAAGGGCATATTGTTAAAGAATTTGAAACTCCTCCATCAACTTTGTTGATGCTAATAAAAAAACACTGAAAAAATAAGACAGAAAGCAGAGACAAAGTGGGACACTTAAAAGGAAACTGATGCAAACAGCAACACATGAGGAAATGGAAGAGGCATTGTTGAAATGGTTTCAACAAGTTTACTTTTTTCTATATTCTACACGTGCAGTGTGTACTGTATTATGTACAGATGACGAGATCGTTCAACAGTGTCTAGATAGAAACCAATATGGTGGAGTCGACAGCGATGAAGTGATGATGATCCCGGGCAAATTCAGCACTCTGCTCCATCAACACAGCGTATGATTACTGTGATGGACGATCTCAAATCATTTATTTTGTATGGGGAAAATGTTCCTCCAGATTTATTTACGTAAATAATGGTTTAAGCCGAAATTTTGTAAAGTCATGTAGACAGACCAAAATAAGTTTTTTACTGAAGGAACGGAATAAAAATGTACGTATTTTATAACAATAATTTTTCTATGCTTATTTCGAAAGTTATCAAAGTTGATGGATAATACGAAAAAAATTTATGGTCCCGACGATTTTGTATTAATGGGTTTCGACTGTACTTGGAATAGTTAAAGTTACAAGTTATAATGATTAATTATTTAGTTTTCTTTGGGACCCCGAATATTTTATTGTAATTAACTTATTTTGACATGCAAATTAAAATTGATGTTACGTTTTCACCACACGCCTATCTTTGTCTAGTTGACTACCTCCTCTCGCGATTCATTAGAAAACCCGCTCCTGACGCGTGTGGACTAGTATCTTTGTTGCTGGGGGTACCTTTGGTTCCCCCCCCCCCCCCCACCCATGCATCAGCAGGGTGTCTACAGGTCACGAAAGTCCCGAAAAAGTCACGAAATTGGAAAATCTTCACGAAAAAGTAGCGAAATTAGAAAATGGGTCACGAAAATTCCAAGTCACAGAATTAAAATTTGCTCATGGAAAAAATCTGCTCACTCCAGTCTGGGAAAAATTCTTAAAAAGGTGTTTTTTGACGTTAAAAATAATAAAATTAGGTCATGAAATTTTTTTAAGAGGTCCCCAAAAAGTCACTAAATAGTCACTAAATTGACTTTCAGGAACTCTGTAGACACCCTGATCAGGGTACAAATTAGTATTTTTACAATCACTATACTTAGAGTTAACCAACCAAACTGATGAAATAAACGTATGATATCTGAAAGAACCTTACATTTTGTAATAGGATATGTCACCTTCTGTAGATTTACTGTAAATTTAAAAACGTCCTTATGTCTATCCCAAGTTAATCGCAGTATTTTAAGAATTTGGTCAAATTTGATTTCTAATGGATTTGTAGCATCAATGTTCTCCTTACAAATATGTTGTAAGAAATCTTCGGAATTACTAGACCATTTTTGTAATTGAAATCGTCTAGATTTTGGAAGGTTATCTAGCCGATAGTAAATTGTAATAGCTTGTTTTGTGTCATCATAGCCCGTCATTACCGTAAATCCTCTACTATAATGCGACCCCTTGTATAATGCGACTCCACTTTTTCGGCCCAAAAAAACAGCAAAAATGCTATCCTCTTGTATAATGCGATCCCCATTTTTGACTCCTCGCGAGAAATAAAATGTGCAAAAATATACAGAAAAAAATCGTTATTTTTAAATAATCTGGATCTTAAAAATGTAGAAATGTAAAAATGCATTTAAGTGAACTTTATTTTACAGCATCAAAATTGTATAAAGTTTAAATTCACCAAAATTAATTCATTTTTGGGACATTTGCCCCATTAAAACCATTGGAAGTTTATAGCCTTACATTGATAGGGAAAGCTTTCCCACTCATACATCGACTTTATATCAATTTTCTTAATAAAAAAAAAAACAAGTAATCTTTATTCAGTTTAATATTTTCACTGCATAAGCTTTCTTGTAGGCTTTGGTTAGAGGCAGTTTGCAAGTACATTATAATGATCTTTGGCGACGAGAAATTCGAATAAAAAGTGAATTAATTTATTGTATAATGAACTGGAAGTGTCAATGCAATATAATTAATGTATAATACACGATAAATTCGTGTGAATATCATCAGCACAGAACGGAACTTCGTCGAGGCAGTTTGGATTTTTATAGGCCTACATTTCTCACTCCCACATCGACCAAAAAAAAACACAAAAAGAAACAAAAAAAAAACCCACAGAACAGAACATTTCTTAATGAAAAATCAAGTAAACTTTATTCAATTTTAACATTTTTCATAACTTGACTGCATAAGCCTTCTTGTAGGCTTTGATTCGAAGCAGTTTGGAAGTAGGCCTATTTGAAAGTAGCGATCTTTGGGAGAAGTTATTTTCGATGTTGGTGACAGGAAATTCAAATATAAAGTGAAATAATTTATTGTTTACTGAACTGGACACTGTATATGCTGTATAATTAATCTATATCATTTGGTATATTCGTTGAGAATTTCATCAGGACAGTCGTTCGAAGCAATTTGGAAGCAGAGACCATCGAGTCCCGAGACCATCAATATTGATGGTTTCTATTTGGAAGTAGCGATTTTTGGAAGGAGTTATTTTTGTATTAGATGTTGGCGACGAGAAATTCGAATAAAAAGTGAATTAATTTATTGTACGAGGGTGGGCTGAAAAATAATGCCTCCATGGCTATAACTTTTTTTTTTTTTTTTTTAAACGATTTTCAAAATTCTTTTTGTATCTGATACTCACATTTCTCCTCTATGTAATGCACTATTCACTTTTCGACATAGTCCCCATCCCTTTCCGCATTGTACCAACGTGTGACTAGTCGGGTAAACCCGTCGGAGAGGAATTCCGGGGTTGTCATCGACACGAGGTTGAATGGCAGCTTTGGATCCTCTTCTGCAGCACGATAACGCCCGTCCGCACACGATCGCCACACATCAGAGGGGGTTGCAGCGCCTACAGTTCAAAGATGAAAAACTTTGCACCTTGCGACTTTCACCACTTCCCAAAGAGGAAAGAGCACCTTAAGGATCATGAGTTGCGTTCTGACGACAAGGTGAAACCTGCCGTTCGGTCTTGGTGTCGACAACAACCCCGGAATTCCCCTTTAACGGGTTTACCCGACTAGTCACGCGTTGGTACAATGCGTGGAAAGGGATGGGAACTATGTCGAAAAGTGAATAGTGCATTACATAGAGGAGAAATGTGAGTATCAGGTACAAAAAGATTTTTGAAAATCGGTTATAAAATAAAAAAGTTACAGCCATGGAGGCATTACTTTTCAGCCCACCCTCGTATAATGAACTGGACACTGAATATGCAATGTAATTAATGTATAACACAGTGTAAATTTGTGTGAATGTGATCAGCACAGAAAGCAACTTCGACAAAAGCAACTGCCTCGACTTCGTAATGAAATAATTTATTATATAATGAACTGGACACTGTATATGCAATATGATTAATGTATATTATACAGCAATTTCATCAGGACAAAATCCCATCCGGACAAAACCTCCTCCGACAGCAGTCGTCATTGGAGGGCTGATATTTATCTTCTTGTATAATACAATCCAGCAAATATAGGTGCATTTTTAGGGCGAAAAAATTTGCATTATAGTAGAGGATTTACGGTAAGTCGTCCATGTAAAAGGATGATTTCAGTATTTCTGCTGCAGAATGGATATTTGTAATAACGTGCCTTCATCTTCTGCCAGTTGTAATAATGTGCGTACAGCTAAATATGGAGCAGATGCTGCACCGAAGGTAATCGCGAGTAGTTTATATTGGTTAAGTTCTTTATTAGAATTATCTCGCCACATAATGCGTTGGAAATCCACCTGATTTTCCGTTATCAGTATCTGACGATACATTTTTACTATGTCAGCAATTATGCCAATCTTATACGATCTCCATTTAATTAGTGAACTTGTTAAGTTTGCTTATAAAGTTCGCCCAGTCAGTAACAGATCATTTAATGAAATTCCAATAGATCCCTTGCACGAGGCATCAAAGACTACTCGAACCTTCGTTGTATCCTTATCTTCTCTGATTACTGCATGAAGAGGCAGATTTTTTTATCCTCTTCAATTGGTTGCATGTGCTCTAGTTGGATATATTCATTAATCACCTTGCAATATTCCTCTTTAAAATTATTGTGCGTTTCAAATTTTCTTTCCAAAGAGCTAAATCTGGATATTGCTATTTGCTTTGTATCTACACATTTTTCGACAGGATCATCTACATCTTCCCTAAAGGATAAATGCACTCTGTATCATCCATTATGATTTCTGGTTGTTGTTTGCTCATAGATGTCTTCACACCTTTTTTCTTCTTTTGACAATTTTCTATCTGAGATCAGTAAATCCGATTCGATGTCCCAAAAGTGCTTCAGAAGTTCATTATCTGGTATGGTAAAGATGCGTACAAATATGTTCCTTCCCCTCTATCATATTGCTGACAGGATCCAACCTAGATGAGTTTTTTTTGCGCTAGAATTCCAGATGGACCTTTGTAAATTCTGGTGTTTATAATTTGGCTGTATACTTAGACTCCTAACAGTAAGTCAATTCTATTAGGGATTGCATAGCTTGAATCTGCTAGGGTCATACTTTCTAATTCTGGCCATTCTATTGAAAGTTTTTCTGCAGGTAAATAACTCGTCAACTTGTTAAGAATGTATGCCTTAACTGGAACAATGAAGGTTGTGTCCGATTTGGAACTAATATTAAATTCCACCATACCCTTGATAGGTTGCTTATTACCTTCACCTATGCCAGTGACCACGCCGCTCAATCTAGTTTTTCTCATTCCCAGAGATTGAACTAGTCTTGACGTTACGAACGAGGCCTGTGAACCCTGGTCAATGAGTTGCATGATAAACGCCGGTTTGTCAGAACTTGAGTGAACGTCTACGATTGGTGTGGCTAACAACACTGTTTGACCAGGATGACTTGCAGAATGCTGTGATACTACGTTTAATTTCTTAACACTGTTTTATACTTTATCAGGATGGATCAAGGAGTGGTGTCTTTTATTACAAATTTTACAAGATGCTTTATTTCTACGATTAGACACGGAATGACGTGGATCCAAACAATTAAAACATAAGCCCTTCTTCTTTACATACTCACGCCTTTCACTTGTGCTTTTCTTTATAAGTTCTTTGCAGTTATAAAGATGATGTCTATCTTTGCACAGTATGTAGTTTATAGAGTCTATGGAGGCATGGAAACCTTTGGTCTTAGGATGTTTAGCAGGGGCAAGCATTTCTAAGGACCTAAAACGTTGTTCTAAAAATTTTTTCAATAATTCAAAACTTGGTAGCTCATCTGAACTTGTAGAGAGTTGTTGTTCCCATAATTTGTGATTTTAGAGCATCTAATTTTGTTATAGTCATATACACAACAACAGCATCCCAGGTGTCTGTTTTAAGTCCCAAATTTTTTCAAAGAATTTAGACATTCAACAGTAGTATCTAACAATCCTTTAATATTGTAGGCAGAGCTGACTGTTATGGCATTAATCAAAAATAATTCTAAATATTTGATTGGCTATATATCTCTTATGTCGTATCTTTTCGTTAACACTTGCCATGCTTGAGCATAATTTTCCTTTGTTACCTGAATCGATCTTAATAGTTTTCAGCTTCTCCTCTTAAATTGACCTTTAAATAATGAAGCTTCTGTACATCATCTAGCATACTATTTTTATGAATTAGCGATTCAAAAAGATCTTTAAAGGAAGGCCATTCACTATAAAGACCAGAGAATGTGGGTAATGTTATTCGAGGTAACTTAACTTCATTCACATGGCTCTCCACTACACTGGATTGTACCGACGAGTTGACGGTGGGTAATGACAAATGAGAAAGACTTGATTTCAACTCTATATATAAGATAAGCATCTTCGATCGTTTCATAAAGGTCAGTTTTGAAATATGAATACTCATCCCTTTGCTCTTTCGTCACATTAGAAATGATTATATCCTGATTATTCATAACTGCTTGCCAATACAGTTCTAAATTATCTAAACGAGCTTGCACGTAATGTATATTAATTCTATCCTTGGGAGCTTTCTTAAAATTAATAAGCTCTTTATGGATTTGCTCATACTTATTTTCTTGAGCAGCTATCATTGATTCTAGCTGAAACTCCATATTTCTCTTACCAGTCTTAAATACTTACAGTCATTGACAAATATCACTCTTGAAGACGATCATGACAATGCTGAACTGCTTGCCGTTCTTATTCAGTGCTTCCGTGAATTGGGGTATCCTTGGCTCCGTACAGCAGACTATTTTGAACAGATCAGTGAAACAGGCTCTATTCGTAAATCCGTGTAGTTAATGATCCACGTAGTTAATAATCCGTCTAGTTAATAATCTGGCTCGAAGGACCAAAAATAAATGTTCGTAATTATCAAACACTCCTTCCATGCGATAGCTCCAGGAACTCTTACAGCGGATGAGAACTGTTAACAACACTTTATTTAATAGGAAGATGGGGGGAAACATAAAACTGGGGAATAATTTACATCTTACTTATTGGAAAAAAAAAGTCAATAATAAAATTTTTACAACAACAACAACAATATACAAGTTGCCTTGGGACACATGACATCCATTGTTGCGAGCTCTTTGCAAAATTCTCTTAAACAAACATAATATTCCATAACTGAACATTTTTGGAAAAGCAAATAAGCGCTTTGTAAATTGCACACCAAAAGCATCAACTTTGTTGCAGGATATTACTACCAAGGACTGTGCATGCAGCGAACGTGTAGGAAGTAGTCACTACCCAGATGTTGCTGTACAACCACCTGCACAGGAGAAAAAAAAGTTTGATTGCATAAGCAGTTTGTGTCTTGAAAGGTGAAACGTAGGTGCTCTGTATCAGCTGTTGTAACATCCTGATGGAGCAAAGTCTCAGTGTAAAGCTTGTTTTCATGTTGTTTGCTAAGTCTTTGGTCTGTGACCAAACAACAGATCGCAGAGGTGAGCCATCATCCCTACTTTCCTAATTTGTCTCCTCCTGACTGTTTTCCTGTTCTCCGAAATCAAGTCTGCCCTGAAAGAACAACGATTTCGAACATAAAGACTGAATTTTGGAACATACCTTCACAGGGTTATAGCGTGTGCTTCAAGAACTTGTATAGCTGTGCACAAAAGTGTATAGCAGCCAGAGGTGATTATTTGGAAGTCTATCAACCATAAGCTTGACTCTTGTTGCTCGTTTAGTTGCACTAGCTCATTCCTGGAATTTAATAGACACACTTTCTATTTGAAACCAGTAAAGTACATTTGCAGGATAAACTTTTATTTGCAAGTATAGTGAAATTCATCAGTCATTTAACATGGACGAATTGTAAGGTATAAACACAATGCTTCTGGCATCTTCGCATGTGCTGATTGCAAATAAATGATTTTAAAGGAATATTTGGCTAGCTCATTGATTATATTCGATTAGAAAATAAACAACTTGAAAAAAAAGGTGTTCGATAGAAGATGAGGCTGTTATAAATGGAAAACATTTAATGCTTTGTGGAAGTGTCGAACGAAAACACATTACTGGAAATATTTGCGTTCTGCGTTCAAACCAGCAAACCAATAAAAAATTTTTAAAACGTTCGTAATTTCATATTGCAGGGTGTAAATTGGTGAAATAGATGGCCTGAGTTGCACAGATCTTGGGCAGGCTTGCTGAAATTCAGAAAAATGGCAGTTTTTATAAAGCAGTGTAGAAAATAGAAAATTTGTCCATGTGAAATCTCGTATGATGAATTTTGAACTTTGTCATGCACAATGAAGAGTGATGATATGAGTTGTGAAATATTTTCCCAATTCAGTATTAGCCAAACATCAAAGAGACTGTCTTACTTTGGTTGTTTCAGCAATTTGAATGCAAAAAAAAAAAAATCGTGTTCATGCGGATGTGCAATTGTTGTTTCAAGCCATATTGTAATAGTAGTGGGAAGACATAGAGTGGGAAGCGAAGCTGTAGGCTATTATGAGCACACTTGTGCACAAAGCAGATAGGACGAAGTCTGGTTTTCATTCCCTATTAAAACTGAGAATAATTTCAGTTAATGTTATCTGACTCTTCATTAATCGATGTCTGCTTCCGTCCTCAAAACTTGTGAATCTATCCTGTAAAAAACAATTGTCAACAGAAAAATGTGTAAACCGTCATTGTAAAAGCAATATAAAACCATTCGTTTTGATTGTTCATCCCAAGGTCAGTGGAATATAAGGTCTCGCAGTGAACAGGGTGGGCTTCACCACGGGGAAGCAACATGACGTCACGGGTACCGAGCACAGAATTGCCTGCATTTAAAAACATTGTAATTGAAGAATCTAATGGGAAAAGAAATTGTAAGAGCAAGAAAAACACACATGATAAATTGTAATAAAATGCTTTAAAAATCTGCCTACACAATATCTTTTTTTATTTAAACAAGGAAATAAACAAAAGAGTTTATAATTAAAAAAATTTTTTTTTTTATTTCTATTCATGAAGACAATGCGGTTCATATCTCTTAATCTAGTATAAGTTCTCGACTTAACAAATTTATGTATAATTTCATGTGTTAACATGTAATCTTTTTGGTCTAATGCTTTTTCAGCTAGCTGAAAAACGTTGGTTATTATTTTTTGTTCTATTCTTAAATTAGAACCATGGAAATTTCAAAAATGTCGTTCAGTACTTCAGGAGCTTTTAGTAACTTATTAGAAAGATAGCTTAAATACCCTCTTGATAGCTGTGATACCAATAAAATTCTGCACCGTCTTTAGCTTATAACTATTTAGTAAATTTTAAAGAAGCCCAATCAGAACTTAAATTATTAAACTTCTGGTTATCAAATAATAATGTCCTTAAATGTAAAAAAATCTGTATATATGCGTTTTAAATTGCACTCTGGTTGTAATACGAATTTGTTTCCTAAATATCATGATTTAAATGTAATAATCTTGAATGTAGTCACTGTCCTCTCTTAACTTGAGTCGAACACACAAAATATTTGGGTATTACAATTGATTATCGTTTATCATGGGATTTCCATATAAGAAGTTTATTTGTTAGATTAAGATCTATAACTTTTATAATTCGATCATTAAAAACTGTCTTAACTTTTAAAAATCTGATTTTAATATATAACGTTTTCTTTTTAAGTACATTACAATATCTCATCCCAGTTTGGGGTGGAACTTATGTGACTCATTTAAAACCAATTAGAAATCTATTTAATATGCTGACTCGTTGTATCTTTAACAATAATGATTTTCGTAAAAATCAAATAATGAATTTTCATCAATTTTATCTTTTTAATTTGGCAAAATATACATGTAATTATGTAAAAATGAAACAGCTAATTTTCAGACATTTTAATTATAATTTAAGGTATTCTAAAAATCTGACGATTCCAATTGAAATTCCAAAGCATTCTTTCGTTTTCCATCAAATAGATTTTAATTATAAAAAATTGTTTAATGATCTACCAAATGAAATAAAATTATGTACTGGTGGACGAAAATGTAGATATAAACTTAAAAATTGGATTATGACTGTCAAAAACAATTAGTATTTAATGGTTTTTATATGTTAATCAGTTTTAATTGTTGTTACCGTATATACTAATTTATTTTCTTTTCTTTTGATGCTTTTCCGAATATACGAGCACTATGTGCTCATGGGAAATTCATCTTACTATATATTTATATGTTTCTTACATTGGAATAAATAAATAAATAAATAAATAAATAAATAAATAAATAAATAAATAACTCAAAATATTGTTTTTCGAAATTTTTGTGCTTTGAAGCCATTCAAATAATCTAATCCTTCTTTTTTATTTTTTCTCCAATATTTGCCTTTTCGGATATACATATGCTAAGAAATTATAAAACCACTGAGCTGACTTTGGGAATTAGTGTGAAAAAGAGTTTATTTGATCAAAATGTTTTTTACGAATAAACAAAATAATGTTTATTCTATAATATGAAAGATCTCATGTTTGATCTTTAGTTGATTTGTATCGTAGATAGGCATCGTAAAATTAATTTTTATGCTTGTGCGCGGCAAATATCATGTAGAAGCGTGCTACTGGGGAGCGATCTTGGTGCAGGTGACGTCATCTGCGCAGTAGCGGTGAATTTTGGCTCAAGAATTGCGGGACCTTTCTTCCACTGACCTTGGTTCATCCGAGGTTGTAAATAACAATCAACCAGGCATTAAGGGTGGTATCACGATTTCTTCTCCTTAAGGAAGGAACAAGGTCTCTTCACGTAAGGAATGAGGTGCAAGGTCTCCTCGAAAATATTCGATTCCGTTCAAGCTTGCATTTTCTTTACCTCCTTATATGAAGTGTCCTTCAACCTCTCGTCGAGAAAACCAGTTATTGGTTTGAGAGTATTTTTAACGGAAATGACGAAAATTTGGTGGGGGGAAGCGTCAAGTTGCTAAGCAGCCTGTGTGCGCGGGAAACTTGAACCTATTTTTAAGTTAGAAATCACAACCATATGCGGGATTTTGGTTAGCAACGCTTTTGTGAGATGTCCCTTAGTCAGATGACGGTTTCCTCCTGACTGATAACTACAACTAATAACTTTTCTTCTAATGGCCGGAAAAACAGAAAATTTTCCACAGATCGAATATAATTGAAACAAATTACATTAGTAAATTTATTATAATAAAGTAATCACTAACAGGATAGTTTATTTTGTCTGTAATAATATACAGAAATCTTTTAAGAGATTGTGATTTCAATTTTTTAATTAAAATTATCTCAAAAAGCATCAAACATAGGGATTGAATAATATTTGCGATCCAATAAGATTGAAAATAAAATTGATTATAAGAAAAAACAATTCTGTGGTGCTGTAACTTCGGTTTACGTGCTGAGCACATAGGGTTTGCATGTGGCGTTTTATGTACTTGACAAAAAGAACTTGGCAAAACGTATATGCTTTCAACTGGAAAATTAACAAAGTGACCATTTTATTGCAGATGCTTTGCTTTATTAGCAGCTCTTCCAAAAACACGTTTAGTGCTATCTTATAATAATTTTTTATTATTTCATTATACGAACATAATACATATCTTGTAACGTCCCACCCAGGGGATGGCCGTGGCCTGGTTGTCTCGTCGGTTGGCTTGCTAATCGATGGAGTTCAGCAACTTCAGCCGTGGCCAGCTGCTGGCTGGGTGACGGCCAGGGCTTGAGGACCACTGCTGGCGGGACAGCTATTTGGGGGACTTTAGTCTGACCCATTTGCTGAGTGACCAGTGCTGTTTTCCAGCAGTTGGTGACAGCCACTGGTTTGTTTGTCCGCCAGCAGCTCTTCCATCATGAAACCCCCCGTGCTTCGGAGGGCACGTTAAGCCGTCAGTCCCGGCTGCTACTGTCATCTCGTAGCAGTCGTTATTTTCTGGGATGGCGCAAAACTCCCTCGTAGGAGTAGGTGCGGTAGATTATAATCCCTTCATGCGAAGCGATAATCTACCCTCTGTACTAGATACTAGAACGTCCCACCCATCATGGGAAGCCGGATGCCAACCACTGCGTCTTGCCGGGGAAACCTTCCCTAACGCCGTTGCCACTCGCTTGACCAAGTTGCTTATCGTCGACTGTGGGAAATCAAGTAGATCGCCATTTACGATTTGGAAGCAACCTTAAACATAAAATTTATGTATTTGAAAGAGAGTAACTTATTATTTTTTCTTAAATCTATTTAATACACAAAAATAGTTTATTTTATTTACTGTTGCGAAGAAATGCAAGGTGATGAGAAGCTTAAAATCGAGGGGAGCCCGCCCCCCCCCCCCCCCCTTTGTCCCGCGTTCCACTAATGCTGTCGCCGATTTCCCTGATAACTGATACAACAGTTTCTTTGGCCAGCCGATATTTCTTCTTGAAGTTTCTTGCTCTAAATGCTCCATAGATTAATGCGATCTCACAATCGCATGCCTCTGAGGAGATCTAAACGTTGTCGATGACTGCATCATCTTTCAAAGCGAGCCAGGTTGTCCATTTTGAATTACTTGCTCTGAGGAGAAAACGCTCCTTAAGGTAGCTATTCAGCTACCTTAAAATACTGAGGAGAAATCTCGCCTCACACATTGAAATTTTCTTTAGTAAAGACGGTAAGGACAGTTTGCACCTTGAAACTGGATATTCGACAAGCAAACCTTCCTTACATCAACCTTAAACCCAAAGCATGATACAACCCTAACTCCCAGCCTGGATCTACGAGTCGAACATGGGGAATGAGCAGGGTCTGGATGGGCAGTTTTCCGGTGCGCTCAAACTTGAATAACATTCTTTTCCTATTACCTATTCTTACCTATTCTCCTGCCCGTCCGCCTATACTTTCTGCCGTTTTATTACTTGGAAATTGAATAGGCCTATGCGTATTCTTTAAGGGTTATTTGTATTCATTAAATCATTTTCTGATTTTAGTTGGTTTGCTAGTTTGACATTAATTAACCTAATTAAAATAAGGTTGGTGTAAAATTAATGGCCGATGTGTTTTGACTACGAGGGTGAATCAAAAAGGTAAGTTACACTCAGCACCATCTGTGGTTGAAGAGTGCTGAGATCATTCACAGTTTTTAAGGATGTTGTATGTTTGTGTGGCATGATCCACGTGATTCACCGTTTTTAAGTATTGTCATGGCACAGCAACTGGTTGTACACTCCAAGTTGAGATTTTTGTGGACGAAAGGCTTAAATTTCACTGAAATCCATAAGGAAATTTGCCGTATCTATAGGAACAAATGTGATTTCTCATCCTGCAATTGTGAAGTGGTGCCAGCAGTTCGAAAATGGCCACTCCCAGATTTGACGGACGAATACCATCCACGTTCAACACTCCTGAGCACATTGCCCGCATTAATGAGATAATTGTGGACAATCAATGAATCTGAATTAAAGACAAAATATACTTGTCTTGTTGGCAAAAGACACAAGTATATTTATTCCGGTGGCATAGAATTCTGGACTTCTGGAAGTGACGAACTCGTTGAAGGCAGTCTTCGTATTTTTTGAAACTTCTCCCACACAATAAATTGTCGAGATGCTTGAAAAAGTGGTCATCAGTTGGCAAAGGATCTTGTGAGTATGCTGGATGATCAAGAGTTTCATAGCCAAGATCGTTTAACTTCTCCCAGGTGAGTGTTGACGTGAAGCAAGATGGGACCTTTCCAATTGGCTGATGCAGGTCATTGTTATTGAAGTTTCTGGTGCATGTCGTTGATTTGTTAAACCTATGATCAATCACTAATGGTTTCACCCCGATTCAGGTTGCTGTGATGAATCCAGTTGTAGACCACCAAACATAACCTTCTTTTGTTCTATTGTGTATGGGCTCGGTAAAGTGGGGGGAGCAATCGTATATGCCTTATTAAATACGATGACTTGTTACTGTGTGAGGTGGGGCTCCCATTCGAACATTTAAACTGCGGTTGCAGACGAATGATACACAACATCCATCAGTAACTGAATCGGGATGAACAGTCATCATTTGAACATCGCAAGGAACAATAGGAAGCAACGACAACACATAAGACGTCACAACAATTATGATCGTCGTCTGCGACAACAATTGACTTGTTGATCGCTGACACGACATTTCCTCCTGTTGCACGAAGCTAGGGGGGAATACCGCTGGGGCGGTTGTCGATTGTGACTTGAGCGTTGGAAGACAACTGGGTCCCTCCTCGGCCGGCCTCGACGTCGAGTGGCGCCATCAGATGGGAGAACTGGTGGTTTGCCACTTTACAGCATCTGGCTGATGGGATCCAATTGGACCGACGGAGTCATTCTTATCTGGCAGAGGAACGTCTTCTGTTTGGCTTGGGGTTGGTGACGTGATTAACAATTCATCGTCGGCTACAACTGGGAAATCCTCAACAGGTGAGTGAGTCGCTGCTTGGGGAGTGCTCTCCGTAATACGCACCCAATGAGGAGTTCTGTTTCACCACTATGTAGCGCACTGGTAAGCTTCGAGTCAGGTGGTTTGAGTTGATCGATGTGTCTTTTCGAACTCTTAACTTCAACCAATACTTCATAGTGCAGGTCTCCTAGACAACGGGTAACAACGCTGGGCATGCATTTCTTCTGCGATGGCCTTTCCAAATGTACAAATACTGCTTGATCTTCCCGCAGAGATCCAAATTTGGGCGAAAATGTGACTTGCTGCTTCTCTAGCACCGGCTGGCTGACATATTGCGGACGCAGCATATCCAGGCGAGTATACAGTTCCCGTCCGATGAAGAGCTTGGCAGGGGACTTCTCCGTTGTGATGTGTGGCGCTCTCCGGTATCGTTCCAAAAATATATTTAAGTTGCGATATAAGTTAGTTCGGGTGGTGCCCATGGCTTTTAAGGCATTCTTAACTCTTTGGACATAACTTTCTGCTTGTCCATTCGTGGAAGGGTGGTAGGGTGCTGTGTGCTTGTGAAATTTGACTCCTCTCACTTTGAGGTATGATGTAAATTCGTCGGCGACGAACTGGGGACCATTGTCCGAGACTACCGTGGTCGGTATCCCATATCTGGCAAATAGTTCATCCAGGATGTTGGTGGTGGCTGTCGCAGTCGTCGACGTGGTCACTTTCACTTCCACCCATTTACTGTACGCATCTGCTACAATGAGAAACATTTGCCTGCTACTGGTCTGGCGTGATCCAGATGGATCCTCTCCCAAGGGTCTTTGTGGTGCTCCCAATGATAGACTCGATATTGCAGTGGTGTACTGGAGAACGTCACACAATTGTCATGATTTAACTGTGTGCTCGATGCTGGGCCAGTACACAAACGAGCTGGCTAGACCCTTCATCTTGCCCATTCCTAGATGGCCAGTGTGGAGGTCATTCAGGACTGGTTGCTATACTGTTGATGGTATTACTACTTGATGTTTGTACATCAGGCAACCAGTGCTCGTTGTGTATCTGTCTTCGGGCGATTTGAAGCCAGAGCGGGCTAGATCGCGGCCCTGTCCAAGCTCTTGGATAATTCGGCCCAGTCTGGGATCGCTTCTGGTGGCTTTCGCGATCTCGTCCAGTCTGATGGGCAGCTGGCTCATTTGATGGATGGTAAATTGTTCAAACCCATCTTTCTCCGCCTCTTCTACGCTGTTGATAGATGTTACCTGCGAGCAATAATCTGCATTGCTGTGCTCTTTGGTTGGCTTATAGGTGATGGAGTAGTTGAAATTGGTAAGATATTCCGCATAATCAGCCATGCGGCTGATACACAGGGTCTGGAATGATTTATGAGGGTGGAAAATCTGTGTTAAGTGTGTGTGGTCTGAGACCATCTCAAATGTTCATGCTTACAGGTAGTTAAAATATTTCTTAATGGCCCTTACGACGGCTAGGACTTCCTTATCGATCTGGGGATATTTTCGTTCTGTCTCCGGTTGCGTATGCTATTGGTCTCTCTAAGCTGTTGGCCAGGCGGTGGCTCAACACTGCTCCCAATCCGTAGCTGCTGGCATCAGTGGCGAGAATTACTGGTAGGGTAAACTGACCAAATGTTGGCCATAAATATTTTACGATGAATTTTCAATAAGTATGTTACATGATTTTTATTTTTATTATTATATTTTTAAAGAATGAACTTTAAGCAAAATTTGTATTTAATTAGAATTAAAATATATCTATTTTTTTATAATATTATATGCAAATTAAGTGAAACATACAATTCAACCATTTGTTGGCCAAGTGTCCTAATATTGGCCGCCTCAGTACTTTAAATTGGCATAGTTGGCCAACAATAGGTCTGCTTATTTTAATTCACATTTACCGTTTGTATCAAGATGAAGGTGAAAATGAAATATTTAAAAATATATCTACAAATTAGTAAAATAAAGGAAAAAACGGAACTTGTAGATTTTTTAATAAATTTTTTATTGGTTTAAAATGATAAAATTTAAAACAAATTAAATAATAAATATGTTAACATGAAATTTTTGCTGAGTGATAATTCAATTAGGGTAACAGTTTTCAATTTTTTTTACGTCCAGTTTTTCTAGTTTTCCTCGTTTTATTCATGTTCTCTTTCATTTTTTCAATTTTTCTCTTTGATCGCTCATTTGCACGTTGCTTCTTTTCTCTAAGAAGCTGTTCATTGGCTTCAATTGCGGCTCTTTTAGCGTGCAATACTTCATCAACTGTCATTACAAAATACTGCGTTTCTAGTTTTCTTTCCCGCTTGCTTTGATTAGTTGCTGCAATTTCACAAGCCTTGAACCATGATGTTATGTTCTTTGATGTCATGCCATTAACACATGCTTTTGATAAAAGGCCGCAGAAATTTTTATGGTTGACGGTAGCTCCAGGAAAATCGTTCATTAAAGTTTGGCATGCTTTCTCATAATATCCCTTTACGAGACCAAATATAGCACGGTCTAATGGCTGTAGCCAATTGGAAATATGTGCAGGTAATTGCATTATGATGATGTTTTCTTTCATGGCTAACCTAATTCAATTAACTGAAGATAAGTATGAGTGTCATGACCATTAAGAATTAATAACTGTGGGCAGTCTGGTCCAACTTTATGAACAAAAATATCTTTAAACCATAGGTAAGCTATGCCTTTCTTAGTCCATCCTGATACCGAAGTTTCAGATGGGGTATGTTCTAAGTCAAAACCATTTAGAGTCACTTTAGTTTTGCCTTTTATAATCAAATGAGGTGGCAAGCTCTCACCAGCAGCATTTACAACACCAATTGCAGTTATTAATTCCTTGGTATTGCTAACGCTTCCTTGGAGATATTCAGCACCTTTCCTTGCTAGAACTTTTCTTGGTGTGTGCTCTAATTGAAAACCTGTCTCGTCCATATTCCAGATAGCATTGGGTTTCGAATGCAATTGATGCAAGTCCATTTACACCTTCAATGCATTTAAATATTTTTGAACAATGATACGATTCATTTGTTTGTGCCAGATTGTGCTTGTTGCTTCCGGTTTATGCCTAGTAAAATCCAGATGTCTTTTTTTAATCAAGCGCCACCGTTTATTTGATGGCTTACCGTTTTTAAAATGTTTCTTTTAGTGGCCTATTATTTTGCATAGCTAAGCAGATCACTCTTATCAAAACCAATGCCTAGTTCAGCATGAAAACATGCATAATTATTAATTTCCTCTCATCATTATGCGTAAACGTGGGTTTTCGACCTTGTTTTGCATTCAGATCACATATACCACTTATTTTCAATTGAAGTATGCTTCATGGAACATTGAATTTCTTTGCTGCCTTATGAACAGAAAGTTCATTATCTTGAACGACCAGAATCGCACTTTTCATATTTTCAACTGACCATTTATGGCATGTCCGCTTTTTTGGGGGATGTGACTGATGTATTGATTGATGATTCTCAATGTCTGCATCCATCTGAAAAGAAATAAAATATTAACCTTCAATAAAATCAAAAACTCAAAATGAAGTCTGATCATTAATTGGCAATGTATGTGTGTACACCCATTTAAAGATTTTTTTTTTTTAAATGATATCATTCAAAGATAACTGGAATAATACATTCCGAATTACTATGAATTTGTATAACAAATGAAAATTTTTTTGGCTAATTAAATATAAATATTTTTAAAGACTTTTACAAAAATTTAATAATTGGCACTTTATACTGCATAGTTAACTTCACAATAATGAGATATACGAACTTTTTAATACCCGAATATCTTTTAAATTTATATATTTTATCATATATTTTTAAATAGAATATCTTTTAAAATATTTTAAATTATTTTTAATAAACTGAGAAAGCAGTCCTTCTAAACGAAGGCATAATTCAGACGGCCAATAATAAGTCACCCGTGCCAAGTTTTGGTCAATATGCTGGCTAACAATTAGACACCGTAGGCCAACAAAGAGACGGCACTGGCCAACATTAAGCCTAATACAAGTTTATGAATCTGGCCCATTGTAGTCAAAATATTTTAATTATTTATTCAACTAAAATGGCACACTAATTTGTAAATAACTAAATAATATGACTGTCATTTTTATTCTAAAATCATAATAGCTTTATTTTATATATCATTGAAAAATGCTTACCTTCGATTACCCACGTAATTTCCTCGTCAAATGATTTCCTCCTCAATCAGACCGCATGGCGCTATGGGATCAATGGGTATTTTTTCTGATAGTGCAGTCTAGTAACAATTTTTAGAGACTAAATTCATGTCTAGGAGATGCAGCGCTTTAAATACAAATAAGAATAAAGTGGCCAACAATAGGTCTTGGCCAACATTTAGACACTTTGCTGTAGGGAGGGGTCATATTGAATGAGGACCTGTGGAGATATGAGGGCAGTTTTCAACTCCTCATATACCTTGTGTGCTTCTTTTGTCCACTTGAATTTATCTTTGGCCAGCATCTCTCGCAATGATTTTGCCCTATGGGATAAATTGGATATAAATGCATTATAGTAAGTCTCCTTTCCCAGGAAGAGTTGTAGTTCCTCGGACAACGTCGGTTTTGGGGCCTTTTGTATGGCTGCTATCTGTTGGTTGGATTTGTGCATTCCATCTTTGCCAATTATGTGTCCTAAGCAAGTCAGTGAGGCGAATACACAGTTTTTCCTGTTTAGGTGGAATCCATAGCTTTCTAATCGATATAGAGTTTGGCTTAGGCTCTGGCAAGTCCATCGAAAGTCGGGGCGAACACGATGATGTCGTCGAAGAAGTTGATGACGTTCTGCGAATCGCAGAAAACTTCTTCCATCCGACGCTGCCATAGTGCAGGAATGTTGGCGGCACCATAGACGGCCCTGGTTGGTTTGACCAGTACATGCGTCAGCGTGTTCAGGCGTTAGGATTTCCCGAAATTTCTCATCGATTGTCAGGTAAGTATATGCATCGGTGATGTCTAGGTTAGCAAACCATGCTGTCCCTCTCATTTTGTTGAAAGTGTTCTCTATTTTGGGAATCGGATGCTCATCAATGATCATTTGCTTTTTTACAGTTGGCTTGTAATTATCCTTGATGCACAGAGCTCCATTCTTTTTCAACACCACATGGGCCGGCGATGCCCATTCGGAAAAATCGACCTTCTCATAGAAGCCGGCTTTGATCTTCTTGTCGATTGCTTTTGCATACTCCTCCTGTAATGCAAGGGGAACGTCTCTGGCTTTGGCGAATACGGGGGTGGCATCTGGCACAAGATGGACGGTTGCTAGTGGCCCTTATAGCTTTCCTGCCGTGGGTTGGAATAAATGGGCGTATTCCAAGATTAGTCCATCTAATTGAGATTGCTGCTCCTCGGCGAGCAGTTTTTGACCTTTCATCTCTTGGATGGCTTGGATGGGCGTGAACAGTCTGTCGAATTTAATTTCATGGACGAATCTGGAGATCCAGTCGCGGCCCACGAGTCCTGTGGAGTTTCCCTCGACCACATAGAGGTCCATTCTTTGGCTGGTGTTTCCGATAGTAACCTGGAGTTGTCTTGCCTAAGCTGCGCGCTTGATGACAGGTATAACTTCTAAAACTGTCGGTCTGCCTTCTGCAGATGGATTTGGGGCTTGATTTTCTGCAGCCGGGTAACACCAATAATGCTGCAGGGTGCTCCCATGTCCACATCCATCTGGAGCGTCCTCCCATCGATTCGGACATCAATCATTGTTTGGTTGGGTGGCTTCTTGGTCCGAGGCTCCGTGTAGCTTATTCAGTGTCTGGATCCGATCCACTGGCACTTCATTGGGTGAGGAGTAACGCGCACACTTGTCTTTGACTGACAAGCTTTGGCTATATGTCCAGTCATTTGGCAGAATAGCAGGTTGCGGTCTTGTAACGATATGTGTCAGCCCAATGGTGATCGCCACACCTGCCACACAGTTTCTTTGCACCGTCTTGTTCCCTTGGGTGAGCTGCGACTACTCGTTGATATGGGACACTCTTTGCTTGGATTAACACGTCGATTCTTAGGCATTTTCTGCCGGTTTCTTCCCCGATGGTTTGTTTTCATGGGTGGTGTCTTGTAGCCGAGTTTGTTCGTCTTTTCATTCATCACTTTTGCAATGGCTCATGTGGCTACAAGGCTTTGTGCTATTTCATAGGCGTTGTCGAATTCGTCCGGCTGTTTGGCTATGATCTCGTCTCATTTCAGGAGATTGGAGTCCGTATAGAAATTGCTCGGTGAGCATTCTGTCCAGGAAAGCTCCATACTGGCAATGGGCGGCGTTCTTCTGTAGGCGAAGCGTGTACTGCACTACGGATTCGTCGGGATTCTGGATGACAGCCCTGAACTTTACGCTCGCAACTTCTTTATTCTTTGGCCTGTCGAAGTGGCTGGTCAAGATAGATTTCAATTCTCCATATGGGATAGTCTCAGGCTCTTTAAGGTAGTGCTGGGCGATTAATCGTTTAAACTCGAGTAATCGATTAATTTTGGTAACCGAGTACTCAATTACTTTAGACTTCGATTACCATCGATTAATAAAAAAAAAAAAAAAACACAAAAGGTTTTTATTCGTTTTTTGGTCAAGCATCAGCTTTTAACCAAACCGATTTTAGTTTTGTTTTTTGTTGTTTTTTTTTTTATATATTTTTCGACTTTTAGACACTAAAGAAAAGAAATAACACAAATTGCAGTTTTATCGCCAACTGTATCAAACGTCTCTCTGAAATACCTTGTTCCACCAGCCACATCCGTTTCATCAGAAAGATTGTTTTCCAAATCCACAAAGAAAAGGAAACAGTTTGGATCCAAAACGTGTTGAAAAACTACTTGTAATGTCTTCCGTGGGTTACGAAAAATTACTGAACGCTTACAATTTTTAATAAGGGAATACAGTGTGGAAATTTAACCCAACTTTAAAAATAAAGTTGTACACTTTAAATAACCCAACTTCTCCGTGTCAATTAAATATAAGTGCTTATGTAATATTTTTTAATAAATTAAAATAAATATTTTATATACCCTAAGAAAGGTTTACTTACTAAAAAATTCAGTCCATTCACATCTATTGATTTGTAATACTTAAAAAGTACTCCAAATTACTATTTTCATTGGCGTTTCATTATGCCAAATAACTCTGGGGCAATGATAACTCATTACAACAGAAGTAGTTATAACGAATAACTTGTAAATTTAACAAAACAGGTAATATTAATGCTAATTTGCCAGCTAACATGCCAATACCAAAAAAAAAGTAATTTTTAATAAAATCGATTATTAATCGAGTAATTCTTATATTTGATTATCATATTCGAATATCAAAAAATGATAATCACCCAGCACTACTTTAAGGCTGGCTAGGATCCTTAGCACGCTGTTTAACTCTGCCCCCATATGAACACGAGCGTATGTGGCGTATTGCGCATTGGGAATATTTGAAAGCTGGAGGGCCCACTCGAAACTTTTGAAATATTCACCGACTGACGTCTCGTCGTCCATTCGGTACGGTGGCATCGTAAATGGGGGAGGTCTTGGAGTGGAGTGTTCTGGAGTTCGCTCTGCGCCGGGAGCTGGAGGTGCCGTTGCGAGCTGCGCTACTGCCGTATCGGTAGCTACGTGTAACGCAGAGGCGATCATCTTCTACAATTCCTTCATTAATTCAGGAGGTACGGCCATGATGGGTTTTTGTGTTCACTGATTGTCTTTATTTTCTTCACCGGGTTCTGTCTGGAGTCTGTGTTGAAAATGGCGTTCTTTCCCCCCCCGCCCCCCCCCACAGATCCCACTCCTGACATCAAATTTATTGTGTATGGGTTCGGTGAAGTGGGGGGAGCAATCGTATATGCCTTATTAACTATGGTAATTATCTGGAATACGATGACTTCCTACTTACTGTGTGAGTTGGGGCTCCCATTCGAACATTTAAACTGCGGTTGCAGATGAATGATACACGACATCCATCAGTAACAGAATCGAGATGAACAGTCATCATTTGAACATTGCAAGGAACGATAACACACAACACGTAACAAGACGTCACAACAATTACGATCGTTGTGTGTGACAACAATTGACTTGTTGATCGCCGACACGACAGTGCAACTTGGGCAGCTTTAGAATGGCCTACCTTGAGCTCTTCACAACTTTTGTGTGGATTGAAATGGGTTGGCTTTGATTAATGTTTTCAATTGGTTGTCATTAACTTTCGATTGACGGCCGCAGCCATTTGTATTTTCAAGGGTGGCATTACTCCCACGGAATTTTTCAAATCATCTGCACATTGTATGTTGAGAATTTGTCCTGCCACCCCATGCTTTGATGACATTTTGAGTTAATTCAGCAGCATTATGGCCAAGTTTTTGTCATAATTATATTACTCTTGTATATTTTTGTGCCTTTTTTCCATTGTTTAATTATGGCTACATACAGAATTAATAATAATAAAGTTAATCATAACTTAGCCATACATTTTAACGAATAAAAATTAACACACACTCAAACATTGTCAGCAAGGAATTAAAAAAATCAAAAACAAAAGAACAATAAAAAAATGCTTTGTTTCTGCCGGTCCCATGCGACACCCACTGACATAGAATGTCAAATACGCCCGACGAAAACCTCTAACATACTCTCCCTACAATATGTGAGACTATACTCCATTCTCTACCAGTCCATGTCGCATCTCTTTATACAGGATGAGTTTCGGCTCACTGTGCTGCGACTCAGGCGCTCTGGTGCTTCTCCCACTTCGTCCGCGTTTCTTCCCTCCAACCTTATGTTTATTGCCAAGGGCTGGTGTCGGGGTGGCCCCCATCCGATGTAACGGCCATTTCATGTCCAATGGGAGGTCACCCCTTACCTCATTTCGTTTGACTGTAATATCTCCAATCACCTCGTCATTCTCATTCGTCCCTACCATGGGCATTGTCGCGCATTCGCTTTCCGAACCTCCCGATGGCGCTTTTTTTTTTTTTTTTGGGAAGCTTCAGCAAATTCGCCAGTTCTGGCGCTCGTAGCACCCTGGGTTGCGGGCTGACTTCCATGTCCTCTCTCATCGACCCCTGGCTGTTACATGATTTGGCTATGTATCCCTATGAGGACAACACCGTTCCTTTTCCCTTCCCCAGCCATACCGTCTTCATCCCTTGGAATGCACATGGCCAGTGTCTACTGCTTAGGTTCTACCCAAGGTAATCTAGAATAACAGGTAGGTCCAGTTTGTCAGAAGTGCTTAACGCGCATGCGTATTGTGACGTCACTGGCTGACTTATGGCTTTACTTCCGGCGTGTGCGGTAGCCATTATTCTGGTCACAAAAGAAAACGTTTTCACGTAAAAAAACAAAACTCTTACGTTGATTTCTGAGGAAACGTTTATTTGTAAACTTACTATTTTATAAATTAAAATTTCCTAATGCCTGCATAAATAAAGTTATTAAGAAATAATATCGAAATTATCATCTGTCTCTTAACTGCCAACGGTTCCGACGAATCAATTTCGAAATCTTAACGAGGAATGATAACTAGGCCTAATGATAATGAGAAATACGTTATCGTGTTCGCTTAACTATCCACACATTGCGCGATGAGTGAACATGAGACCAAGGTAAATGATTTTACATTTTAAAGACACCCACTCCCCTTCTAACGAACTGATATATAACCCTTTTTCTATTTAATCTCAGTAAATTTCACTTACCTTGGTCGCATGATCAGTTATCGCGCGATATGCTGATAGTTAACATCAACCCTGTGTTCACATAAAAAAGATAATACCTAAGTACATTTTACAATAATTATAAATTACGTAAGTCCCTTCATATAATGGCATTATTATTTAATTAAAATATATAGTATAAAGAATGAGAATTGTGAAGGAAATGAACGAGTCATCAAGTGTGGCTATCGCACGACTGCTTTCATTGCCGCCATGTTTTAGTTTCTGTTGAGGTTTCGATGTATGCTAGTGACGTCAAAATACGCTTGCGCAGTATGGCAATTTTTACTACTTCTGGCAAACTGACCCCCACCTTGTATTCTAGATCACCTTGGGTTCTACCTACTGACAATCACAGGTATTATTTGTTTCTCTAGTGACATTTATTTTGTGCGGTCCATGTGTACCAAACACGTGGTCCTTCGGGTCACCCTCTACCGGGCAACCCGATTGCTGATCACATAGGGGAGGCCCGTTGCTGATCATATTGTTACTAACCTTTCGGATGCCTGGGCATTTTCCATTTTTCGCAACCTCCACACCCTTGACCCAGCGAACCCAGGCTTGTGTTTTGTGCACACATCTTGTATCGCCATAGCTTCTCTGCTGGCAGCCCAATCCAAGTTAGCGCTGATGAAGCGTTCCGTCGCCAACTCCAGACGGCCGGCGAACTCTCGATCGGTTCTGATGGGTGCTGTATAGTCTCATGTAGTTCCTTAGAATAATCCTGGGTTACCTTAATTTTACCAAATACTTGCTCCAGGCGCGCTCGCAATTGATCTTATTCTTCAATGTCAAAGACCACATGCTCTGCATTGCGTCTGGCTGCGACCCTTTCAACTTGGTCTTCACTACTGTGAACTCGAACCTGGGGAGTCCATTCGGCAATCGTCCCTATGTCATCTACACTCATCAGGAAGGCGGAGATACTTATTCCTCCATCTCCCCGGCGAATGCAGGAATGGCTCCAGTAAATCCGGCCAACTCCGAAGTGCCACGGGTATAGCGTCTCCTTCATCCCCTTGCATACTGGCTACATATATGCTTCCCTACTACTTCTATGATATCTCTCCCCTTCCGTCTTGACTCGTAAACCCCCCCAAAAAAAATAAAACCAGCAGAAATCCCCTGCTAACATCTGTGCCATTGTCTCCCTCGATAATCCAGAAATGCCAGATTACCAGGGCCCATGTCGGGCGCCAAATGTGCCGGGACCCTGTATATCATCCCACCCATGTACCAGTAAATGTGATGACTCGCTACGCGGAATGTCCGTCAGGGATTCGGGGCTTGGTTGTGGAGGTGGATATTGATACACAAACAAAAGGTGTTATTATAACAGACACTTTTAATGTTATGTTTAACATGATACACCAATTTTTAAGGGCACTAGCCCATGTAACTGAAAGGGGCCCCTCTGGCTCAACATACACTAAACAAAGCTACGGTGATCAGTGCAATATCTGTTACACCTGCCAACTTTGTCTATACTCAAAAACTGTAATCAACAATTCACTAATACAATGCAGCACAGGTTCCCTTCCTTTTACTATGTAATATAGCCATATTGCAAAAGGCGCACAGTTTACGGTTCTGTCCTGTCTGTCGGCGGAGTTATTATTACTGCTACAGCAAGACTAAATACAGGGTTCATTCTAGACTTAAAAAAGGGCAGGGTGCTAAGGGCTAAATAAAGCACGACGTTATCAAAAAAAGGCACTTAATTTTCAAAAAAGGGCATTGTTTTCAAAAACGAGTTTTTTCTTTAAAAAATGCATAGTTCTTTTTGAAATTCCTTAACCCTTTTACAAAACTTTTAGATTTTTCTTTGCGGGTGCGTTTTTGGCTTTCAGGACACGTGATCATGATCAAAGGGCAGCGGGGTGGAAATTTTTCATCAAAAGGGCAAACGGGGTGGCGTGCCCCGTAAACCCCGCCTAAAATGAACCCTGCTAAATATACCAAAACGTCCCTCACGACGTCATGTGTCCTCTTTATTTACTAGTGCTCAAGCAGGCTATTTAAGGAGGGGTGGAACACAGTAACTCCAAACGTGTAGTAACTCCTTCGTACAGGCTTTCGGATACCCAGGACGAGTGCATCTGTCCTTGTGAGCAAACGTGACAGCGCTACTATACCCAGACCAGGCACACTTTAATGCAATACAAGGTTACCTGAGATTCTAAAAGTCCCAACCTGCTGTGCTGCCCCTTGTTTCAGTTTCCAGGACTGTCATTCACTACCCTGGGGTAAATCGAATCTGCTTAGCTACACCATTGTTTACAAGATCACCACAAGGTGAACCAGCAAATTGTCCTTTATGCCCGTTTGAACCTTAAATTCAACATTAATAAATACATTAATCTTTGGCTCTATTTGGAACTATATACACAACTGTACAATGCTAGAGTCCGCAGACAAAAAAACAAACAAACCGTCCTTTATTCTCAGTTACGGACATTCAATCTTAGTCAGCCTGGTCAAACCAAAGTTTCGTAGGCACCCCTCTACGACGTTTCGTCCACGCAGAGAAAGTACAAAAAAATGTTCACTCATCCACTCGTCATCAGTTTTGGAATTAGAAATGATCTGGAGCTTGCCTGCAATGCATGGCATCGGTATTGCATGGGAATCCTGCCACTGAATAAAATCAGGTTCAGTGTATTCACGCAAACGACAAAAGTAAAAGAAAACTTCAACAAAATTACAGTGAAAAATTGTTGATTACACAGTTAATCAAAATTCCTCCTCAAAAGCAGAGGCTCATATGGGCACAAAAAAAAAAAAAAAAATCGAACTTTTAGTCGCTTACTAAACATGGCCAACAATAAAGACAATATTCGAAAGTGTGAACCTGCCAGCCTACGGAGGGTTGATTCAGATAAAATGAGACAACACTAAACGCCGCCTATGACCTTGACGGAATGTGATTTGCATGACTCGTCCACTATTCATGGGGATTAGCTTTGTATACACTTGTTGCTGTTATTTGGGACATTTCGTGCTGAAACGTGGCTTCCAAAATCACAGCTTTTTGGGAAGGGTATATGTTTGGCCTTTCCGACGCTAACTTCAGCCTTTCGTGCATTGTGGAATTATGTAAACGAAATGGTATTGTGGTATCCAAAGCTATTGTGGGTCGAATAATCAAAAAGAACAAATTGCGACCATCTAATGAACGTGGACGAGCAGAGAAGCAGACCAGAAACAAGCCCCAGCCAACATGCCCAGCTCAGGTGGTGCGAGAAATCCAGTCTGAAGTACTGAAAGAAAATCCCCCCACACAGAGAAGTCTAGCCCAATGGAAAGGTATTTCACAGGCAACAGTCTCCAGAATAATTCATGACAATCTTGGGCTGGAGCGACGTCATAAAGCGCGCGGTCACAGACTGTCGGCCAGGCACGTGCAGGAACGATTCACCAACGCCAGAAAACTGTATGAAAACCATCTTGCAGGTGACCGATGGAAATGGGTTGTCTCCTTGGATGAAGCTTGGGTGTACCTCGATGACACCAACAAACCCAGGTCAATTTACTATCGTGAAAGAGGGGGCAAGGCCAGGTCCGATTTTGTCCGAAGGTGCAAGGAAAAGTTTTCAAAGGGCTTCATGGTGCTTGCTGGATATTGCTCACGTGGATTGCTCATGATTCGTCGAGTTCCTGGAAACTGTAAAATTAGTGCAGCTTACTTCCAGAGTAATGTAATGGACCACATATATCGGCAGGATATCCCACGTCTGTACCCTGGTGAGCAATCAAAAGTTTGGATCCACATGGACAAGACATCAAGCCACACTGCCAAGTCATCTGTGGCTTACTACAGGAAGATGGAACAGGAGACTGGTATACGAGTTATTCCCTTCTCTCATGTGTCTGTAAAATCTCCTGACGCATCACCGATGGATTTCTGTGGTTTTGGTCTCCTGAAACGACGGCTCGGAAGTCGCCGACCAAGAACCGTTGATGGGCTATGGAAAGTGTGTCAGCAGGTGTGGAACGAACTTCCTATGGAGTCCCTCAAACTCAGCCTACTTCAGTGGAAATTACGGTGCCGGGTGATAGTCCAACAACGTGGTTCTCACATCAAACACAACCAATGGTGGCGCCATGGTATTACACCATCGTAACAGAACTGCTAAGTCGTCTCATTTTATCTGAATCAACCCTCCGTATATGGCATGAAGGAGGCTTCATGTCTTTTCAGTACGAATGCAAGATCGTATCTCTTGATTACCAAAAAAGTAACTATCATCTGCTGGGAGCCTAGCATCGTTTTCTCGGAAATCTTACCCGAGAAAACAATACAAGCTCCCAATAGTCATGATCTCTGGGTAGACGTGTCCCTTTTATAGTATTGGCAGACCTAGTCGAGCGCTCCTCTAAAAGCGCTTATCTGTTGGGGGGCACTTACGTCCTTTTGTTCTTCTTCCAGTCTCATTAAATACTCGATGATGCCATCCCTCTCGAACAGTGTCTGGCCGTTTAGGAGGAGGACATCATTTTTACGATGGTGTTTTCTGATCTCGATCTCCTCTTTTAACGGAATCTTCTCCCTGTCACGCCCTTTCCACAGAATCTCTATGTAGTGCTCTATGTCCATCATGTGATGCTTGGATTTTTTGAGGTGGTTCGCGTAGGCCGACTTCCTGTCTCCATTGATCCAGGCCCTTCGATGCTCGTGGAACATCCTGGACGTTCTTCCTCCAGCCCATGTAGAGTGCCTCACAATCTATGCATCACAATCTGTACACTTCTGCACTCTGGAATACGTCCACATTTTCGTTCTTCTTGGTCGGGTTTAAAGTCTGTTCTGCATTGTTGGTCGTGCGGAATGCCACGCCATTTCGTTGCCTCTGGAAGTGTCTTGAAATCCGGTGGATGTTTTGTCCGGTATATGTGAATGTGACGGCATTCTTTCGGTGTGTGGTTTTGGTCCAACCGCTGGCTTAGTTCTTCTTTCCTAATGTCCCAGAGGATAGAGTTCGTGACCCTCCTGGGGAATTGGTTCAACCTCACCATCTCAGAAATTGTGGATGTCTCAAATTTCCAGACCTCTTCACTGATGGGATATGTTAAGGCTCTCCTGAACCCGTGGCGTATTGCATCGTTCTTATGTGTACTCGGGTGCATGGAATCATAAGGGATGATGTTTGCTGTTGACGATACCCCGTTTGTTCTCTCGTAATCCTCATTCCCGGATGATGACCTTTCCTTTATTGGTGCTGATGACCTTCGCCTGGTTTTTATAAGATTTGAATTCACTGACATGCGTTTACTTCAATTTCAAAACTGCTAAACGCATCAGGAGTAAACTGGAGGAAAGCCAGGTGACGATACGAGAGTAAAGTGATGGAATTTATTGAAGCCAATGGATTCTTGGGATGGAAGAAGACCCTACCAAAAAGTATAGGGAATAAAGCCAAACGGACGATCCAGCAGCTAAAGTCCACAGTATTCAAGGATATATTCAAGCTGATAACTACAAAGAACCCCACAGCACCTAAGATGAGTTCTCTGGGAAAAGTACACAAAGAAGGCTTCCCCATTCGACTGGTAATCCAACTGCAGAGATCGGCCTCAGTGGCTCAGTGGTTGCGTGATCGCCTCTGATGCCCGAGTACGCGGGTTCGATCCCGGCCGAGGACGACGAGGATTTTGCCGACACCCACAAGAAGAACGGGACAGCACCGGACATGCTTAAGGATCTCAACATCCTGTTGTGGCTATTGCATTCGCAGAATTATTTTATTCAACGGAGGATTTTACTCGATTCCGGATGTTATCGCCATGTGTTCTCTGGCCAGCTTGATTATAGCTAAGATTTTTCTACAGAATGTGGAGAAATGCTGTGTTGGCGAGATGGTCGAAGAGGGCATGATCTCGCTATACCGAAGGTATGTAGACGATATACTGATTATAAATGACGGCAGGAAGTGTTCCGAAGAGACGCTATTAGCCAGTTTTAATAACGTACATCCCAACTTGCATATACTATGGAAGTCGAAAAAGACAATGGGATCAATTACCCAGACTTATGCGTGGAAAGAGAACAAGGAACGAACAGGGTATTGTTTAGCATCTATAGGAAGGAATCGACAACAGCAAACATCATACACGTACCTGAGGATGCCTAGGAGCACTGCAATGTGCTACGGGTTCAGGAGAGCCTTAACAAACCCCATGAGTGAAGGGGCCCGGAAATTCGAGACATCTATAATTTTTGAGACTGTGAGGTTGAATCAATTCCCCAGGAGGGTCATGAAGTCTATCCTCCAGGACGTTAGGAAAGAACGGAGCCGGCGGTTGGACCAAAACCACAGAATGAAAGAATTTGTCACTTTCACATATACCAGACAAAGCATCCACAGGATTTCAAGACAGATCCAGAGGCAAGAAATTGGCGTGGCATTCCGCACGACCAAAATGCAGAATGGATTTTAAACCCGACCAAGAAGAACGACTGTGTGGACCGATTCCAGAGCGAAGGAGTGTACAGATTGTGAGGCGGTCTATGTGGGCTCGACGTTCAGGACGTTCCAAGAGAGGTTCTGGGAACTTCGAAGGGCCTGGATCAATGGAGAAAACAAAGCTATTAAAACCCTTTAAAACTCTCATCCTCACTGTTACCCAAATGTTCATTCCATCTGACCTCTGGAATTACCTCATCTCTGTCTCAACCTGAAGTACCACTATTCTCCTGCTCATCCACATGTTCTTTGTAGGTATGCACAACAGCTCCCACTCTGTTACAACACTGGGTGATAGCTTCACAGAAAGAAATTTAACAAAGAAAAGAAACTTCTTTCTTGTGATACTTTGTCACCACTTCAAATGGGAGCAAAGTTCAGTGTTTCTCTTATTAAATGTATATTTAATATTCTCTTATTAAATTTTTATTTAATACTTGTTTCATTTCTCCATTCCATATACAGCTTTTTTCAATGAAAAAATTGTAATTTTCGATTATTAAAATAAATTTTCATATCAATAAAATAATAGTTCACATCAATAGAACGTACTTTCACGCCATAAAAATATAAATTCGTTTCAAGAAAATATAAGATCGTAGCATGTATTAGAGCACTAGATAGAGTATGGACAATCGACTGAGGCAGCCATTTTGCCCCCTTTTCAGAGCTACTGATGCTGCTCCGGCAATAGTCATCTGATACTCAGGCACTGTTTTTTCACTTCTTTCTCATATCACTGTTATGATTTTCATTTAATTATTTCTTCTTTAAATAATACAATTATAAATTAAATAATATTCAATGGTTAGTTTAAAAATAAAATATATAAATTAAAAAAGTTATGTTTTTAAATTCCTTGTTGTTTTTCTTTGTAGATGTTGTTCTTAGAGTTTTAATAATTTAAATTAATAAAATAATTATAATATTGGTAATGAACATTTTCAAGCCTTGTTTCTGGGTTCATCTTCAAAGTTTTAATTTTCCATATTTACATAATTACTTTTTATTTAATTATTGTGGGTTGTTTGCATTGTTGTCAAATTTCCTTCATTTTTTAATAAATCCATTATATGTTCTTTCTAGTATTTTAAACACTGTTTATTATAAGATTGTTGAGGTATAAATATATATCCTTGTTTATTTATTTTCATTTAATTATTATTCTCTTTAAAATAATCATGAAAATATTAATGGTTAAATTGAAAATAAAATAATAAAGTTACCGCTTAAATTCCTTGTTGATTATCATTGTAGATGTTATTTCTTATCCTTCTCATATTTCCTAAAAGGTTTATTATTCTATATTGCAATTTGCCAGTAAATTATACTGAATAAAACTTTAAATCCAACTCCCATTTTTATTCAACGTTTAGTTCAATTTTTTTTTTTTAATTTTCTTGGACTTTCCTCAGGAAACAAATTTCTCATTTATCCACCTACATTCTTAACACTTATGCCTCACCAAATTTAAACTACAACAAAACGTTGAACAAGGAGTTTTAGAGTAGGAATTTTAATTGTAATTGTCTGGCAAATTTTACAGAAATAGGCTTCTTGTTTACTCGTCGCCCTCCCCCCTTCAAAAAAAAACAAACTACACCAGTTATTATTAATGTTCGGGATCCAGAATAAACTTCCCTTTTTGTTGCTGCAATATACTGCACGGAAGCAAGGCATTTTACTGCTGTTGTGCTTTGATGTAGGATTTTTCCAAAGTACTCGATATATCGATATTTTAGAAAATCATATTGAGTATTTTCTTGATATTTAAACAATGTCGATATATATGTATATCGGTATTTCCAACTCAATATTATCAAAGTCATCTAGATCTAATGCTAACAAATTTTTTTATTAT
This sequence comes from Rhysida immarginata, assembly GCA_023313115.1. Taxonomy (NCBI): domain Eukaryota; kingdom Metazoa; phylum Arthropoda; class Chilopoda; order Scolopendromorpha; family Scolopendridae; genus Rhysida; species Rhysida immarginata. Next base: position 1,824,971 of record JAHWFO010106624.1, read on the forward strand.
TATTTTTTTATTTAGTATTTTTTAATTATTATTTTAATATTTATTTAATTCTGGTATTTAATGTTTAAACATTTTTAACCTATTTAAGTACTTTTTGTATTTATTTGTAACTTGTATTTGTTTTAGTCCCCCCCACTTTCCCCTTGGGCTTTCTGTTGTTTCATTGGCCCATTTTATAACTTTTTATAACTTTTATAATTTTTATGATGGTGGCAATGAGACGTGCATTTTATAAAATGTGAGCAGGTCTTGATTCTTTACAAAATAAAAAATAAAATTTGCTTTAATTTGCTAGTGTTTAACTATTGATACATGTATTTATTTCCACCATAAACTATTAACGTAAAAAACTTGATATTAAAATAATTGTTATTTGATAATACTAAATATGAATGATATCGACATTCTGAATATCGATATCATTTTCCTTATCAAAAACACTACTTCGATTTTACAGTATGTTTATGGCATAGCATTAAAGGATATCGATTCTCTCATGACTGCTTCAGAAGAGTGCTCTAATGGTGGCCAGTGGCACGTGACACGCCTTAGCCAATCCCATGTCTCACTTGTCGGCATTCACTGAGAAAAAGACTGTCCATACTCTCTCTGTCTAGTGCTCTAGCACGTATGATAATTTGGTGTCATCTAGTGGCAATTATATTAAACGCTTGCTGTTTTACTGTTATAACTGAGCACTTGCTGTATTTCTTACTGTTAGTCTATTATCTTATTTGTTCATTTTAGAATAAAATTATATATAGTTTCATTATAATTCAGAATTTGAAGAATTTGAATATTTTTTACTTTTACTCTAAATTTTCAATAAGAATCTGCTGAATAAGAACAATTTAGGTTATGTTTTCTTGAAATAAAATTACGTTTTATTGCAACGAATTTACGTTTTATTGATGTTAAAAAAACTGCCGTAATCTTTAAACAGTTTCTGGCCAACAAAGGGGTCGTATCCATAGCTCATCCACCTTATTCACCAGACTTGGCACCGGCAGACTTTTTCTTGTTCCCACGCCTGAAACGGGCCTTAAAGGGACACAGATTTGCAGACATTCCAGACATTCAAGCAAATGCGACACGTGAACTTAAAGCCATCCCTAAGGAGCTTCCAGGACTTATACACCCGATCCCAAAAGTGTATTGCCTTCCAGGGTGATTATTTCGAAGGACAATAAAGTAAATGTGGCTCTCTGTTTTGCATTTTGTTGTGGGAACTCATTCACCGAACTTAATTGTCAGAGGTTGTATGTTTTTTTGATGTGAAAAATTATTCTATTGACGTGAACTATTATTTTATTGATGTGAATGTTTATTTTTCTATGTTGAAACTATGTTTTTTTGAACGAAACTTTATTTTATTGATATAAAAAATTATTTTAATGATCGAAAATTACATTTTATTCATTGAAAAAAGCTGTAAAACCCTAAATAATTGAATAAATTGAACAGAGATTTTTATCACTATTATACAGGGTGGTCATAAATTATAAAGCACATTTTGACAGTGAATATTTTATTAACCAAGAAATGTACACACTTCTTGTGAACATCATTGAAAAGTACAACTCAAACAGTTTTTTTCCGTAATATTCCGAAGTTACAGCACTTCCACGTGTGCTCCTGCAGTGACTCGCAGAATATCCATTCGATATTCGATTTCACGCCATGTATTCCGCAGCATTTCAGGTGTCACTGTTGCAATGACTGCCACAATCCTTACCTTCAATTCATCAAGATCACGCACTTTGCTGGAGTACACGCGGTCCTTTACATATCCCCACAAGAAAAAATCGAGTGGTGTGATGTCAGGAGATCGCGGAGTCCATGAAATCGGCCCCCCGCGGCCAATCCAACGACCAGGAAATTGTTCATCCAGGTATCGCCGCACAATCGTTCCCCTGTGTGGCGGTGCACCATCCTGTTGAAAAATAACATCTGGTTGTCGTTGTTCAAGCTGCGGTATAGCATAACATTGCAGCATGTCAAGGTACGTGATGCTATTCACCGACTGCTCTGTGAAGAAGAATGGTCCAATCACTTCATTGACAGTCAACGCGCACCACACATTGACCTTTGGACTGTCTCTAACATGTTCACGGACTTCATGAGGGTTCTCTGATCCCCAAATGCGACAGTTGTGTCTGTTCACACGCCCGGAAACATGAAATGTTGACTCATCTGAGAAAGCCACTTTATCCAAGAACGTGTTGTCCACATCAATTTTGTGCAGAATGAGCTCCGCGAATGCAAACCGTTGCGGTTTATCGTCGGGCTTTAGTTCCTGAACAATCTGAACTTTGTAGGCATACAATTTCAAACGCTTATGCATCACTTTCATCACCGTAGATCGTGGGACTCGCAATTCCAAGCTGGCGCGCCGAGTTGACTTCGTAGGGCTCCGTTGGAACACATCTCGCACCTTCTCAATGACTTCCTCACTGACGGTAGGCCTACCAGCACCTTTCTTGTGGGCTACGCTTCCAGTGTCCTTAAACTGCTGATACCACCGCTTTATGGAATCCTTTCCAGGAGCAGGTTGTCCATATTCCAAGCGGAATTGCCGTTGAACTGCTATCACGGATTTCTGCTCATGAAACCAAAGAACGCACATTGCTTTTTGCTGCACGGTCGCCATTTTCGCGTTTTGTGTTCCTACGCCAAACAGTGCTGCCGCCTGGTGGTGATAGTGGCACCAGACAAACTGTTTGAGTTGTACTTTTCAATGATGTTCGCAAGAAGTGTGTACATTTCTTGGTTAATAAAACATTCACTGTCAAAATGTGCTCAATAATTTATGACCACCCGGTACTTTCCAGTAAAATACTTCCAAATTTCATGAGATATTCAAGAAATTATTCTAAATAATCTTAGGTTATTGGAGATGATATATTTAAACAATAGTATTATAAATGAATGCCGAATTATTTTTGAAAGAAATGTTTAGAATGGTTCGGAAAAATAGCCCTAATTGGAATTATAGAAATCTAAGGCGTTGTTGAGGGAGAAGAAATATTTTAATAGCATTTAAACGGTAGCCAAATTCACGTTTTCCAGATAAAACACATTTGATTGATGTTTCATCTTCCCATTTCATTTGACACTTTAAATTGTTGAGTAAATTGAGAGAAATTTTCACTATTATGCTTTCCTGTGTTTCAAAATTTTCAGGATTTTCACTGCTTCTGAGATCATAAAACTTGTGGCAAGGTAATGTGAAATAGTGGAAAAGATAGTTATTTCATGAACAGCCATTACAGGGAAGAGAGAGAGAGAGAATTAGGGGAAGTGTTCGTTAGTTTATTCAAAATGGTGGTGTGCAAATTGAAGTGCTTTATACCTCCATTGAAGTTAGCTTTTTCGATATTATTCAGTGATATTTACAAATATCTAAAGATAAATAATTTTTTAAAGATGGTTACTGTTAAACATTAATAAACAGATATTACCGTAAATCATCTACTATAATACGACCCCTTGTATAACGTGACTCCACTTTTTCGGCCCAAAAAACCCAGCAAAAATGCTATCCTCTTGTATAATGTGATCCCCATTTTTGACTCCTCGCGAGATATAACATGTGCAAAAATATACAGAAATAAATCTTTCTAAGTTTAAATTCACCTAAATTCAATTCATTTTTGGGACATTTGCCCCATTAAAGGACAACTCTACGCAAAAATTCGATTATAAATTTTTTACAGAATATCAATTTTTAATATAAATAAAACACGATTCCGTTGAAATTTTTAATTTTGGTCCACAATTTCTATAAATAAAATGCTTTGAAAAGCTAAAAATAGCGCGTTTGCACTCCCCTCGCACCGGCTATTATTTTTCCGGAAGTGACGTAGTGCGAGGTTAGCTGCTGGGGTCGATTTAATGTTTTAATGCTAATCCCAGTTGTTTGTAAGCTTCCACAGCGTGATTTTTTTTAAGTAAAAAAACTAGAAAGAGTTTTCAAATATTACTTTGGTTATAATAACATAAATGTGAATCTCCTTTTTGAATGAAAATAACATAAAATTTAAATAAAATAAATAAATGAAAGGCACCAATGTAAGTTCTAATGAAGGAGGGGATTAAAAAAGGTGATTCACATGTTATTGAAATATTATCAAACCACTCCTCTTTTTATATAATAATTATTTTGGTCATTTTTATTATTCATTTAATGTACTCTTTGTAAATGAATATTTATTGCAATGTGTGTAGCTTTTAAAGCAAAGTCACTAATGGATGATTTTAAAAAATGAGACGTTACATGAATGACACTGAATGAAATTTGAAACCTTTTTTAGTTTGTTTACTAAAAAATCACACAATGGAAGCTTTCAAACAATAATTAATGCTAATTATTTCTGTAATTCACTATGTTGACATGGATTTTACCGCCATGCCCCAGCATTAAAAATTAGCTTTCTCTCTCTCTCTCTAACAACGTCTGATATTTTTTCACTGAGTAGATATTTACGACCAATCTTCCTGAATGATAAATCGCATATTCGTCATGCCTCATTCTTATTTTATATTTGGCTATAGGAATAGAGGAATTATTTTGTTCATTGAAGCATTTAATGGAAGCCAACCAAAAATAGAGAGGAGAGGGGAGGGGGGGGGCTGCCAATTGATTATGATTTGAAGCCACTTTTTTGGTTAAACTTCACAAATAGAAAAGGGGAGGGGGGGGGGACTAGTTATTGGCTATTGCTTTTAATATTTGACTAAGACCCCATTAAAATTATGTTAGGTAATCTAGTTAAATAAGTAAATGGTGCTAACAGTAGCAAATTTTTGTTTAATGTTTGAAGCTAATACATTTGTCATTTATAGTGGCTGAAATGGTTTATATTTAGTGATGATCGTAAATTAAAATATTTCAGTGTAACAAAATACATTTGATAACCTGAAATTTAGTTCGTTTTTCCATAAATTTTAGTTATGTTCAAATAAACAAAGAAAATTGCTTGAGAGAATTCTAATTAGTTTTATTAAAATTTTACAGTATTTGAAACCACAATGTTCTTGTGAAGGAAAGATTTTTCGAATGGCTGTCACAACGCAATGGGGAAGAACTTTTCTTTTATTTCTTCCCAAGTGCACCCAAATCTAATGGACAAATTAGATTGTTGGTATATCGTAATCCATGCAGATTTTTGAATGGACGGAATTTTCGGTGATGCACGCCGAACCACTGGGCATATGCTGATCGATCTCGGCAAAATCTCGACAGCATACGTTCGTACTTGTGATGTCTGCATATCTTCACATATTGTGCACTGATACCTAATTTAAAAATTAATTTCATGAAATTGTTCACATTTAAATAATATATGCATTAATTATACATGACAATTTGTTGCGGGTGTTATATTTTCCGTCGAGTCGGCGACACTGGATTCCTTGTTTAATGACGGGTGATCGCGCAGGAGAGGTTCTAAACTATATGGTTTTACGCCTAAACCATCCAAATCACCCACAAGGTTCTCCAAATCATTGTCCAATTCATTATATAAATAGTTGTTAATATAAGCCTCCATATCTTCGTAAGTCTCAAAACTGATATCTGAATCGCTGCTTTCATATCCAGACATTGTGAAAATTGTAGTGAACGCAGTACTGAGTGAATCTAGATCTATAGTGAATGTTAAAGCTTCACTGCAAAGCTTGCTGGGCGCAATCCTCGCACTAAGTCACGCCTCTGCCCAAGATGGATGCCTTCCGATTTCAAATCTCGCTCGGAATTTTTGTTTTTCACACATTTAGGATTCGAATTTTAAAAAATTATATATGCTATGATGTTATTAATAGGTTAATCTTTCGATTTAAGTAAAGTTGTATGTGACCGTAGAGTTGTCCTTTAAAACCATTGGAAGTTTATATCCTTACATTGATAGGGAAAGCTTTCCCACTCACACATCGACTTTACATAAATTTTCTTAATAAAAAAAAACGAGTAATCTTTATTCAGTTTAATATTTTCACTGCATAAGCTTTCTTGTAGGCTTTGGTTCGCGGCAGTTTGGAAGTAGCGACCTTTGGGAGAAGTTGTTTTCGAGGCAGTTTGGAAGTTTATAGCCCTACATTGACAGGGAAAGCTTTCCCACTCGCACATCGACAAAAAAAACAAAAAACACAACAGTACATCAATTTTTTTAATAAAAAAACAAGTAACCTTTATTCAGTTTAACATTTTTCATAAATTGACTGCATAAGCTTTATTCCAGGCTTTGGTTCCAGGCAGTTTGGAAGTAGCTGTCTTTTGGAGAAGTTATTTTCGATATTGTTAGATGTTGGCGACGAGAAATTCGAATAAAAAGTGAATTAATTTATTGTATAATGAACAGGACACTGTATATGCTATATAATTAATCTTTAACACGCTGTAATTTCGTTGTGAATTTCATTAGGACAGTAGTTCGAAGCAGTATGGAAGCAGAGACCATCAATATTGATGGTCTGTATTTGGAAGTAGCGATCTTTGGAAGGAGTTATTTTTGTATTAGATGTTGGTGACGAGAAATTCGAATAAAAAGTGAATTAATTTATTGTATGATGTACTGGACACTGAATATGCAATATGATTAATGTATATTATACGGTAATTTCATCAGGACAAAATCCCCTCCGGACAAAACCTCCTCCGGCCGCAGTCGTCGTTGGAGGGCTGATATTTATCCTCTTGTATAATACGACCCAGCAAATTTAGGTGCTTTTTTAGGCCAAAAAAATTCGCATTATAGTAGAGGATTTACGGTAATTTAACAAAATTTAAATGGAATATACCGTAAATATTCTACTATAACGCGACTTCTTGTATAACGCGACTCCACTTTTTCGGCCTAAAAAATCGGCAAAAATCCTATCCTCTTGTATAACGCGACCCCCATTTTTGACTCCTCGCAAGAAATAAAATGTACGAACTTATACAGAAAAAAAATCGATGTTGTTAGATGTTGGCGACGAGTAATTCAAATAAAAAGTGAATTAATACATTGTATAATGAAGTGGACATTATATGCAATGTAATTAATGTATAATACACGGCAAATTCGTCTGAATGTCATCAGCACAGAAAGCGACTTCGACAAAAGCAACTGCCTCAACTTCGAGGCAGTCTGGAAGTTTATAGCCCTACATTGATAGGGAAAGCTTTCTCATTCGCACATCGACAAAAAAACACAATAGTACATAAATAAAAAGGCAAGTAATCTTTATTCAGTTTAATATTTTCACTACATAATATTTTCTTGTAGGCTTTGGTTCGAGGCAGTTTGGAAGTAGGCCTATTTATCAATGTTTGGGAGAAGTTATTATCGATGTTGTTATTATCGACGATCGGCCGCAGTCGTCGGAGGGCTGATTTTTATCCTCTAGTATAACGCGACCAAGCAAATTTAGATGCTTTTTTAGGCCAAAAAAATTCGCGTTATAGTAGAATATTTACGGTAATAACTTCTTGTTTGTTATTCAATCAAGCATGGCAAAAGCTGGTAACGATCAACATCGATAAGCAGCCCATCAACAGGTAGTTTTAGCTGGGTTCGCATAAAGGTCACACCTGTTTTTGTTTTTTCAGTCAAAATTGGATACAAAATTTTGCAAACTATATCCGAAAATATACAGTAAGTTATTTCTAGTTGAAGATTCATTTTAATTTTACTAGCACAGACAACAGTGTGGTTATTTAAATATTAAGCACAGAAAACATTATTAATAGTTTGTCTAACAAACTGCACCATCATTTTAGTATAAATAATGGTAAAATCTGATTTTTTCAAAATGGTCTGTTTTATTTTTTTATAAATTATAAATATTTAATAATGATTGTTTTTTAAATCGTAATTCACCTTTACTTTTTTTAAGAAAAAAAATTCTGATTTTTATATTCCTAAAGCTTACTGCATTTAATTAAAAACTTGTGAAATTTACTGTAAATTAAAAGTATTCAACATTGAAATATGGGATGTCCACAAAAGAATGTTCCCATTTTGAATTTACTACATCTATGAGATAGCTGTGCTCATTATTCCTATAATCGTGAGGGCAGGATATGTAATTTCAAATTAACTAAATTTGCACCAATAAATTCACTTAAAAATTAGTTTCTAATCAAACCCAATAGGGGAAAATATCTTCGCATTGAATGATGGGCACAGCTGCCATTTTTTGAGGGCAAGAGGAAAGCAATCCTTTACTGCTACTCATCGAAGTGCGCCGTTTTTGCCCGACTTGTTGTTGTATAACGATGGTAACAAGTTGTTGCGTGTTTGGATGTATTGTATAACAATGGGATAAGTTCAGAACCATGGCAGCCATGGGTCTTGATGCCCTCAAAAGATGGCAGATATTCAATGTTTATTTTTTGATATTTCTCCCTATAGGTTGGATAGGTCTTTGTGGGCACTAGATACATGGTGATTCAACATTGGCTTCGTATGAATGACAAAATGCACACAGAAAATCGATGTTAGTTGATCTGTTCATTAAGAAAAGCCAAAGCAACAGCAATGCTAGTAATAAGCCCTTTGAATATGATAGAAATAATCTGTGTTATCATTGATATATGTATTTAACTCTATTATAAGGAGTTTGCTCTTACCTTGGTTTCAGTTATCTGCAGGGGAGCTTTGAATGTACCTAATACCCATGAGGGTACATGTGTATAATATTTTATCTGAATACATGAACGGTAGATTTGCCAGAAACTGTGAACACATAAAATAGATTAAATTTTGAGGTTAATAATTATACGAGGGTTGGTTGAAAGGTAATGCTTCCATGGGCAGTAACTTTATTCGTTAACAGTTTTCAAAATTCTAATTGTATCTGATACTTTCATTTGATCCTCTATGTAATACACTATTCACTTTTCAACATAGTACCCATCCCTTTCCACGCGTGCCAATGCGTGACTAGTCAGGTGAACTGTCGGAGAGGAATTTCGGACACGAGGACGAGGATTAAATGGCATTTTTCACCTCGTCATCATAATGCAACTCATGTCCTTAATTGCTCTTTCTTCTTTGGGAAGTTGTGAAAGTTGCAAGGTGCAAAGTCATTCATCTTTGAACTGTAGACGCTGCAACGCCTCTGGTGTATGACATTCGTGTACAGGCAGGCGTTATCATGCTGCAGAAGAGGTCCAAAGCTGTTATTCAATCTTGGTATCGACAACAACCCCAGAATTCCTCTCCGGCAGCTTCACCTGACTAGCTACGCATTGGTGCAATGCACTATGTTGAAAAGTGAATAGTGCATTACATAGAGTAGAGACATGTGTAAGTATCAGATAAAAAAAGAATTTTGAAAATTGCTTTACAAATAAAGTTGAAGCATGTAGGCATTACTTTTTGACCAACCCTCGTAGTTATATCCATTCTTTTTTTGACTTGGAAAATAGAGAACTACTTTCTCATCTATTCCTCAGGACAGAAAGTTGTAGGACTCAACCAGGAAAATTTTAACTTCACCATTAAACTTACAAACGTGATTTAGTGAAACCTTATGAATACTTAACATTAACTGTGTATTAAGGTTATTATGTTTTTTTACATAAAAATAAAAAGGAATACGGTAACTTGATTTTATTCAATTTCATTTTTGTTAGGTTTAACTGTTATTGCACCTGTTAAGAATATCACTCCCCAGTTGCTTTTATTTTTCTATTACATGTGAAATAGTAATAGTGCTGTAATCGAGACACCCATAACTACCATACCCGTATTTCTAATGAGATTCGCCTGCCGTCCTCTACCCTTAATTATAGGAACAATTGTTTCGTTTTTCGGAATTAGATGCTGGGCTTTCTTACCATCTGAAATTTGTTCTTTAGTTCCCCATTCGTCCTTTCGTAATTCTTTAGGGAATTACTGTTTCTCTCACATTCCCTTGGGCAGAATTCTTTCCCGCTAATTCTTTCTAATTTTTTCGGTTATCTTTATACATTTTGCTACAATGAGGTTTGATTTGATTATTATTTGAAATTGTATGTAACTTTCATTTTAGAGATTAATAACTTCAGTTTACTTTATGATCTATGTGACACGTAATGTTTGTAGCTTACCTTAGTTTGTATTACATAGTAGTTGTAATTTTTTATCTTAATTCTATACAATTTATAATTTTTGCGTTGGTTGATATTCTAAGATATTTTGTCGTCTCATCTTTAATATTATAATGTTTTTGTTTTTTCTAGAGGCCTAATTTGTCGGTTTTTAACCATACTGGCCTCATTGGGCACTACTATTCAGCTTTGTCTAACCTTTTAAATAAATAAAAAATAAAATAAAATTAAAAAATGGTACTTTTGACTTACAGCATTTAACGTGCTTTAAGTATAAATAAGTAGAGAAATACCAGCATGTAATTAATTTTGTTCTTTTCTTTTCTAATTTTAGATATTAAAAAGAGAATGGCCCAAGAATTGGCCTACATTTATTCCTGACATAGTTGGTGCTAGCAAAACTAATGAAAGCTTATGCCAAAATAACATGGCCATTTTGAAGCTGTTAAGGTAACTTTTTTTTTTTTTTTATTCAACAATTAAATGAACAGGTGGAAAATTGTTTGCCAAAAAGCCTCAAAAACTCTATTATATCCATGGCTCTTTGTTGTGCTATGCATGGCTCCTGTTAAGCATTTAAATCATTTTTTTTATGGGTTTGTTTTTTTTCTCCCCCACACTAGATCTTGTTAAATTAACTAGGTAACATGAAAATAAATTTTTGAATTTGCGTATTTAATACTAGGTAACTATGGTGTGGCTCTTTATGATATATTAAAAATCAGAAAAGCGGCTTTCGTTGATCTCGTGCGTTCCCACACCTGTTGAAAATACTTCCTAATATTTGAAAGTGACAAATTACCAAACATAATCTTCCAAAATAGATCCCTGTCCACAAAATGTGAAAAGAATGTATTGGCTTGAAATAAATAAATAAATTAATTAAATAAATAAATAAATAAATAAATAAATAAATAAAAGTTATTAATTAAAAAATTAAAAAATAACTAAAAAGTAAAATAAATAAATCAAAATAAATAGCTGACATTTCGAGCAAAAAGGATAATTCTCTAATAGCAAAGAAAATATTAGAGACTTATCCTGAAGTTATGAAAGGAGTACTAAAGTACGACTTATGTATAGTTAGCATATGGTGTAGTAAGACTATATTGGCTGAAATACTAGAAGAGAACAAATGGGAGGCCAGGCGATCCTTTCCAAGACATGCTGGGACAGGACAAGAATGAGGACAAATAGGAGGTGATAAGAGGCGGCGAGAGAAATGTGATAGGATAACACAGAGAATTACCATGACAGAAACTATAAAAGAGTTCTGGGAATGATACAGTTGGATCTGCATATAAGAGCTCTGGGTTAAAGGCCATTGCCCAACTGAGCTACCACATGCAGATCTGGTACAGCTCCCAAAGAGTACAGGGACAGACATAAAAGAAGAATATTATGAAGAAACATTAAAAAAGAGAAAATAAAATGAACATATAAGAAAATTATGAAAAATCATTAAAAAGAAGAAAGAAAATGAAATGAACATAGATGAAGAAAATAATGAATAAACATTAAAAAAGAGGAAATAACTGAGAAAAGGGAAGGGGAAAGACAAGGGCCCAGAAAAGCCTTCAACAAATTATGAAGTAGCTGAAGAGGGAGAGGAATATGGGAAAGGTAAATGAAGGAATGGTGCCTTTGATAAGGTTAATGCCATTAGGGGTTAGGGAATTAAATTTACAAATACAGTGATGGCTACAGAAACAAAGGGTAGCATGGCGTGCTCGAAGGCAATGGGGCACTGAATGTCTGAAAGGGGCACTGGATGTCTGAAAGGGGCACTAATTGCAGCTAAATTCTTACTTTAAAGTTAATAAAAGGACATGCATTTCAGTGACCTACATTTTTATTTTTAAGGCCTAATGCTAACTTCGGGATCTGTATGTGATTAGGGCACGTTATTGCTTTCTAATTTCTTCTAGGCTAATCTCTTCCTTACTTTGTGATGCAACAAAAAGACGTCATCCGGTGGTACAGTCCTCAATAGTTCTTAAAGTATATTTTTCAACAATTTATGCACTATTTTTGTAGGATAAAATTGCGAATAATGATTGCATTAAGATTTTTAAACTTTATAATTTTAAAAATCTTCAAATTCAACACCTAACAATTTTTTTGTTTTACCTATTATTTTGATATCAAATTTGCTACTTAACATTTTCAACTTGTGCATCAGATTTACCCAAGATTACAATATCATCGACATAGTAATAACCTTGATGTAACAATTAAGTCCGCAGACAAAGGGTTGTTATGAACACCTCGGACTGCATTAACGAAGCTAATAGACAACTCTCTGATATCTCGTTCTACAAGAAACTAACCTCCGACCCTACTGACACGTTCAACACTGAACTTAAAAATATCCTCTTTCAGCTTGAATCCTCTTCCCAAATCGATAAAAAAACCCGCCTCTTCCTCCTTCCTAAATTCAGTTTCCCTGGTCGTTTCTACCTTCTTCCCAAGATACGAGGGTGGGCTGAAAAGTAATGCCTCCGTGGCTGTAACTTTTTTATTTTTTAACCGATTTTCAAAATTCTTTTTGTATCTGATACTCACATTTCTCCTCTATGTAATGCACTATTCACTTTTCGACATAGTCCCCATCCCTTTCCACGCATTGTACCAACGCATGACTAGTCGGGTGAACCCGTCGGAGAGGAATTCCGGGGTTGTTGTCGACACCAAGACCGAACGGCAGGTTTCACCTCGTCGTCAGAACGCAACTCATGCCCCTTAAGGTGCTCTTTCCTCTTTGGGAAGTGGTGAAAGTCGCAAGGTGCAAAGTCTTTCATTTTTGAACTGCAGTTTTTCATCTTTGAACTGTAGGTGCTGCAACCCTGTCTGACGTGATGCCACAAAAAGACTTCATCCAGTGGTACAGTCCTCAATAGCTATTAAAGTATATTTTTCAGCAATTTATGCACTATTTTTGCAGGATAAAATTGCGAATAATGATTGCATTAAGATTTTTAAACTTTATATAGTTGATCTGTATTATCCCCCAACATTTTATTAATGCTAATTTAAACGTGAAAGCTTATTGAGGAATACTTCTTCTCGCGGACGAAGTGGGTTGTTTTGACAGTAAAGCGACCACAGGAAACCACCGCACACGAACACAAAAGGCTCGACTTGTTAGCACAGAGGATATAAAAAAGCACAAGGAGTAACGTGATGAACAGCTTGTTACGGCTACCAACTAAATTGATGCAGTTAGTTCATATTTTAAATGAATGTAGTTAGTAGTTTATTTAAAATGTTCAGGCTTTAAATCACTCACGCCACAATAAGCTCCAATGAATACTTAAAGGACAACTCTACGCAAAAATTCTATTATAATTTTTTTACAGAATATCAATTTTTGATAGAAATATAACACGATTCCGTTGAAATTTTTAATTTTGGTCCATAATTTCTATGTAAAAAATGCTTTGAAAAGCGAAAAATAGCG
>JAHWFO010106624.1:1850939-1893283 GCA_023313115.1 Rhysida immarginata
TTTTTATACTATAATGCGAAAAAAGTTTGATCTAAAAAAACACTTAAAGGTAAACTGTGCACTCAAAACAACTCTGCACATTGGACACTATTCGTTAGTTGCCAGTTGGGCATCACAATAGACCATGAATATGAAACAAGACCGATAGTGACGACTGCGATTTTGATAACAGTGACAGTGATATACAAGGCCCGTTAGCAGAATTAAATGCTACTGCAACTTCTGCGATATACAGCCCTATGAATTTAAACCGTGAAACGGGATCTTATGCTTGCCGCGTCGGCATGTGCCCTACACAGCAGGTAGCCCTACCTCATTCTTTCGGTGTTTATCACATGCTGTTGTGGTTGTTGTTCTTGAAGAACGCCAGGCCCGTTTAGAGTTGGAAGAGCATCTAGTTCCACCTTATACGTGATCTAGTTTCAGCGAATTTCTTGTTTGAAATGATACTGAATTTAAAACTGCGGATGAACTGAATACACGATGCTGTTTGGAGATGGATACCAGTTCCCTCGCTGTCAAAAACTAATCCACTGTCTTTTAATCGATTCTGGTTGTGGAAATCTATGAAACGTGAAATTTCTATCCGACTGTCTATTTACACATCCAAACAGAGAACAAATTGAAGGCATTTCGACATAAAACATGTTAGCATAATATTACTCTATGTAGAATCGTTCTAAGCGAAACAAGAATCGAAAGAGACTAGAATCTCGGTGACGAAATTCCCCGAGGTTCTCGCGGCAGGAAATGACGCCTTGTTCCGCCGTGTTCTCTGGAGAAGGGATGGAAGATCCCACGCAAATTTTCAATTTTCCGAAGCAATTTTCTTAATAAAATATTAGGAAAAAATCAAAAAAGTTTGAATGATATATACTCTATGAACCTGGATTAATGTTATAATGCAAAAAAAAAAATAGTCGATTTTTTCCATGGAGTTTACCTTTAAATTTCCAGGACCGTATTATAAAGAGGATAATATTAGCGCTGCAATGACTGCGGGCGAATTTCCTTTTTGCAGCAGGAATAAGCAATATATCTTAAAAGCAACCAATAGAACGACACTTTTCCGCGTGATGTCACCACATAGCACGTGCTGCCCGTTCGTTCACTTCTCTGCCTCTCTCGCTCGCTACGGCTCGTGCCACTCGAAAAACGAAAGTTATTTAATCAAAATACTCACATGAGTAGGTACCATGTATGATGACTGCAAGGACAGTCGAAATACGCATATGGGTTATTAAATTTGAATGTGGACAAGAGGTTGTGTTTTCTTCTTTGTCTTTATATTTATATTTTTTTTCTGTTTTTCCAAAAATACTCGTGTACTAAACTGCTTTTACAAAACATTTTGAAAGTTAGACTTTAAAGAATCATCTTAAGCTTAAACAAGCTACAAGGTATTCATATTAAAAAAATTCAATTGAACACAGTTTCATCAGCTTGAAATGGAAGTTATGCATGAACTACTTATACATAATACAGAGCATGTCAAAAGTCTGTTACCCCCCCCCCCTCCCCCTCATACAATTTCAAAACAAGTGGAGATGAACAAACCTGTTGCAGGTAACATATAGGAAATTAGGTAGGGGGTAACAAAAGTGGTGTCAAATTTGACCTCTCGCCTCGAATTTTGCACCTTGCAATTTGTAACTTTGTAACCGTTACAGGTAGAGAAAAATTTCAGACAAATTACCAATTGTATAGTTGTAAAGCTCAAAACGCTGATTTTAACAAACAAACAAACAAAAAAAAAGAAAGAAAGAAAGAAAGAAAGAAAGAAAGAAAGAAAGAAAGAAATAAGCACTACAGCCGGCATGGTGGCCGAGAGCGTTAAGGCGCAGGTCTTGCCGCTCTCGCCGTGGGCATATATGATTATGTAAGGTACATATTATTTCCACCACTTCCATGTGCACTGCCATCAAGAACTGAAAGTATAGGATTATGATAAACGTATGGAGTCTTGCAACTGGCTTCTGTGTTGAAGAAACTGGTATTGTTAACTATGTTCTGTGGTCAGACAAGGTCCAGTGTTCCTGAGATGGAGTAGTTACCAAACAATCTTTATTACTGGGTAGATGTGAACCCCAATGGCTACAAGATGCATCACATCAGCAGAACTGAAGAATAAATCTGTGGTGTGGACTATAGAATGGCATCTTGGTGGGGCTGTTTTCTACAATGGTTGCCTTACAGAAAGGAGTAAGGTACACGGAAAAGATTTTGTATGGCTTTGTCTCGGACTATAATACGGGAGATAATTTAGAAACACACTGTATTGCTCTAGTGATCAAGTAAAAAGTACTTACTGGGATTTCATTTTCCGATGTGCAGAAGATTGAGGACGATAACCGGCTCGTTTTGGTGAGCGGTGAATATCATTTTTAGACAACTTGCCTCTAGTGCAGTTCCGCCGCATGTGGTTCCGGCATGATTGGGCACCTCCATATTTTGCAGCTGTTGCATGTCAACGACTGGGTTTATTTTTAATTTCTTTATATTTTGTTAAAATCAGCGCATTGAGCTCTACAGCTGTGCAATTGGAAATTTTTCTCTGTGTATCGGTTACAAAGTTACAAATTGCAAGGCGCAAAATTCAAGGTCAGGGGTCAAAATTGACGCCACCATTGTTTAATCCCTACCTAATTTCCTACATGTTGCCTGCAACAGATTTGTTTAGAAATTCTATCAGGGAACAGACTTTTGACTCATTCTGTTTATTGTTAGACCATAACTGAATATTAAACTTTTTAACTACACACAAAAATTTGAGAAAATAATGGCGTATATACCCTGTGTTAGCCTATACCATTAAAATTTGATTGAATTCTAACGAGAAGTTTCCCAGTTATGCTTTTCACCGCATAAAGCATGCTAACTTGTAAGTACTAACCAACACTTCTTGCGATGTTGACTGCGGAACTCGGAAACTAGTCGTTTGGATTCGATCAAATTTTAACGATATACACAGTTGTATTAGTTTGCTATTAGTTTTTTCATCTGCCCATATGTTACAGAACCTGAGCTATTAACTTGTTGATCTTGGTAGTGGAAGTTTTATGTCTGTTCATATCTCAGTTATCGTTCAAATTGGGACCCATTTCATAGAAACGTTTTTGCTCAGAATCATACCTTACCTAAACATTTGTACGTTAAATCACCTGCTATGTTGATTTTACAAAAATATTCAAAATATTTAATTTTTAATTTATTTCAATTAAAAATTCTAATGCACTCTGAAAAGTTCCTTGCAGCGTGAATCCAGAAAATTAGATATAGCAAGATCATTAACCCCTTGTGCTCTGATTTGACTTTGAGTTTGCAGGGTCAGAAGTTTCTATTTAAATGGAGGAAAAATTCTTCGATAGACAGTGCAATAAACAACATGAAGAAAAAAACCCTATTTATTAAGATATTTGTATGAAATTTTTACAGGATATTAATTAGACATTATAGTTTACATTTTTAGTAGTCAGAATAAGTACGATAAATTTTAAAGCATTCAGGTACATGTAAAGCCACCTCAAATTTCTCACATTGCCATGAAATTTCACTACGTTTTCCTCTTTTTGTGCAAACTTTCCATAATCTTGTAGAATTTTTTTTCTTTCTTGTTTCGGGAATATTTATTACTTTCGCATAAATTTCTTTCAATCTCAGACGAAGACACTTGCTTCCGACTGCACATGGTGAAGTTCGAAACGAGAATGACAAGTATTAAATTCTTTTTGATTTTTGTGCCACCTATTGAAGATTTTTAAAAACTATAAAGTGTATATGAAAGAGAAAGAGATACAGAATGGTAAAAAATCGCCATCTCTTGTTAAAATAAAAAAAGAAAACGGCAATGGAAACTGAAACTTCAGAACGAGTCAGACTTGTGGTCTAGCGATAAGGCACTTGAACCAGACGAGTCAGACTCGTGGTTAATAGCCAAGGGGTTAAAAACTAAATCTTTGCTCTAAGTAACAATTTTTTGTCATAAGTTTTACAATTCATACTTGTAGGTATTTTGTAATTTGCAATTGTTTCTCACTCTTGCTTGCAACTTACTATCACATTTCCATGTTTTATAAATAAGGATAATTTCAAATAGTTATTTTTGTAGATCTTTACAGAGTGAATATTAAAACAACAAAAATTTAAGAAATTCTCACACTTTGCACCTATTTCATTTCAGTAAAAAATAGTGTGTACTTAAAACTTTTTTTTTAATAGTCATTTACAGTCTATCAATATACAGAGTGGACCACAAAAAACTCACCACTGAAAATTTCTAAGTCCATGGAAACCGTACGCAAAAGGTTGAGCGATTCTGGAAGGAAGAACGCTACCATCAATTAAGGCAAGCGTTAATGGTAAATGGAACGAGTCGATTTCTAGACGAGGTGAACATAATCTTTCCGGAAATTCTTCTCTAAACTTTCGCTGAACTTCACGAAAGATTTGTTGCTGGACGGGTGTAGAATTGACATTGTGTATGCTATTCAAAATGTAATACTGCTTAATGAAAAATACTCTTTGAGGAATTGGGAATTGAATCATGTTGACTTTTTAAAGTTCGTCAGCGTAACAACATTTATAGCTTGCAAATGTAATAATGTAATTTGAAACGTAATCGCTTCTTGCCAGAACTCTGTACCCTTCGTCTAGAAATTGACTCGTTCCATTTAACGTTAATGCCTGCCTTAATTAATGTTAGCATTCTTCCTTCTAGAATCGCTCAACTCTTTGTGGACCGTTTCCATTGGAATTAGAAATTTTCAGTGGCGAGTTGTTTTTGGCCCACCCTGTATGTGTGATAGACCGTATCAAGCTGATGAATTCATGTGTTCAAATGAATTTTATTAATATGAAGTATTTTGCTTTTTAAAGCTTAATGATTCTCTAAAATCTGACTTTCAAAATGTTTTGTAAAAACAGTTTAGTACGTGAGTATTTTGTATGTATAACAAATTTCGTTCTTCGAGTGGTTGGCCTATTATCGATCACGGATAGAAGTGTCGCCACCCTAGTGAGAGAAAAAAGTAATTCCCAAGGAGGATCGCGACACGCGATAGCATAGAAATGACATAGATATTATACACAAATTGTCGGTATTACTATTAAATACTGCGTTAGTAATATTGTTACCGTATATACTCGCGTATAAGACGACCCATGCATAGACCGACCCCCTGTTTTTGAGCCCAAAAAGTTGAAAAACGCCTTGACCCGCGCATAAGCAGAGGCAAAAAAGGGAAAAAAATGCAACATTTGAGGGAAAAAAATTTTTATTACAAAAACAATAAATTTATATAAGAACATCATTATGTGGGGAAACCTTCAAAAGTAGCATCTTCTTCATCAGACTCTCCAAAAAGTTGATAAAAATTTTCGTATTCTTCGTATGCGCTTTGCGATAAGAGGCTATCGATGTTCAAAAGGCATGCGGCAGTTTGGGGCAAATGACCGAACTCCAAATAATAACTCAGGTTCTGTAAAGCCTAGATTAATGAAATTTGGAGGGATAACAGGGTACATAAGACGTAAGGGAGAAAATTGTAACAAGTGCTGGTTAGTACTCAAAAGTAAATGTGTTATGATGTTGAATGATTAACTCGAAAACTTCTTGTTGGAATTCAATGAAATTCTAACGGTATATAGAGTCTTATGTACCCTGTTATTCCTCCAAATTTCACTACTCTAGGCTTTACAGAACCTGAGTTATTAACTTGTTGATCTTGGTGGCGGCATTTTTATTTCTGTTCATAGGCCTATCCCAGTTGGCGTTCAAATTCGAACCCATGTTTACCTTGACGTCTATAATACCCCCTTAAATTGTTTTACACTCGATTTGAATGACCCTATATAATCTTTAAAATTACAATGCGTAACAGATACAAAAAAATTATTTGATGTATTTTACTTTATAAACCATTTTTCGATCATGGTTTCAATTTTGTTTCGATCATATTTCAGTAGGCCTAACATAATTTTATTATTATCACCGGACCCCAGAGCATTTGCTTTTAACAATGGAAAAGTGAATGGAAAATTGAGGAAAAAGACGTGAAATACTGCACTGTATATTGTTTAAATTGTACAATGTGCTGTTAAGGTCTATTAAATTTCATATGCTAGTGCTTGGCGATAGTATCGATGGTAGCTCATGTATCGATGTTCAAAAAGTTTCGAAATCGAATTTTTTAGTCTTCTAGAATCTTCGATGTTCCATTTTGAATACTGTGTAGATTAATGTATTTACTGTATGTAATGCAATGAGAGAACACGTAAAGATGCGCTGGTTTCGTTTGAAGCCCCTCCCCCTCTCATACTTTCTCCAATATGGCCGCCACAGCCTTTTAGAGGTACTCATTATGCTGCAAAGAGAGAGAATACTTTTATCTTATCAGAAATTTATTGGCAAAGTTGACTTTTAGTAACTGCGAGCACTGCGTGCACTGCAGAGAAGCCTCTCTCAGAGACACCCAAATGAACAATTCATTCATAGCAACTGTTTCGTATCCGCCCTGCAGTGAAGCATCAAGACGCCACTGTTGACCCATAATTTCGCAGCATTTTACTCTGAAGTTACTAATTACTATTAGAAATTAATAAAGTTTATTTATAATTCGTAAACATTTAACAATAATCAATTAATGTTATTGAAACGCTTAGTATAAGAATTTACAAAATTATTACTAATTAATAACTGATTTAAACATTTGATATATTAAAAAATATTACTAAATTGCAAAAAAAAAGTTGAGTGGGTCTTGTTATCACAAAGAAATGACGGGTCTTGTATCACAAAGTGGGATTTGTATGATTTTATTTGCGTAAAGTGACAGTACTTTAAAATCACACAAAAGAATTCCGTGTTTCCATGTTTGTAAGATTACCAACAATTAAAACGCTCTTTACTCATTTCTTAATCGTATAATTTCATACAATTAATACCAAATGAGTAAATAATCTAAATGTGTAAATACGGAGTTTCTTTGTGTGATTATGATTTTATTCCCATAAACAGCTGTCATTTTACGCAAATAAATACTAAAAACAAACAAACCATCTGGTATATATAATAATAATAATAATAATAATAATAATAATAATAATAATAATAATAATAGTAGACTGATAATAATAATGCACTTTCCAACAGACTGAATAGCACAACTTACGGCTACACAATTAAACATAATAAAAGTAGCCACTACACGCTCTCACACTTACTCTACATGGACGACATGAAAATCTACGCCTCCACACAAACACAATTGCACCAATTACTTGACATTACACAAACCTTTTCAAAAGACATACACATGCAGTTTGGGTTGGACAAATGCAAAACCATTCACATTGAAAATGGAGTACTCAGGGAAGGGGGCTTCACGTTAGATGAACCAGATCACATTGCTGCTATGGAAAATGACGAATTTTACAAATATCTAGGATTTAAGCAAGCCAAGCTTCTGGAGCACAAACACATAAAGAATACACTCACTAAACAATATCTTCATAGGCTAGAGACAATACTTAAAACGCACTTAAATTCCAGAAATTTAATCAAGGCCATCAATGCTTATGCCACGCCAATACTCTCCTACTCCTTTGGAGTCATACAGTGGACACACACAGATCTTGAGGGACTTGAAAGGAAACAACGTAAACTGCTTACAAAGCACAGAAAGCACCATCCACACGCAGCTATTGAAAGACTCACCCTGCCTCGTTCAGAGGGAGGCAGAGGTCTTATTGACATAACAGATCTACACCAGAAACAGACTCAGTCACTCAGAGAATTCTTTCACTCTAAACAACACACATCACCATTACACAGAGCAGTCTGCATGGCTGATACAAAATACACACCTCTGAATCTGAACAGCATGCAGAACACCCATAACATTCCTACAACATGCACTAAACTTCAATCATGGCTCAGAAAGCAACTCCACGGTAGACATCCTTCTGACCTCAACCAGCCACACGTCGACAAAAAAGTGTCGAACTTTTGGTTGAGTGAAGGGAGTCTCTTTGGGGAAACTGAAGGAACCATGATTGCCATACAAGACCAGGTTATTAACACTAAAAGCTACAGAAAACATATTATCAAAGAATCGACTGACGGGTCTTGCAGGAAATGCCATATCGCAGAGGAAACCATCCAACACGTCATATCCAGTTGCAAAATACTCACGCAGACAGATTATTTGCACAGACATAACCAGGTAGCCAACATCATACATCAACATCTAGCTAAGATACACAAGCTAAGGGACATTCACACTCCTTACTATAAATATATCCCCGACACTGTCTTAGAGAACACCACACATAAACTATATTTTGACAGAGCTATAATCACTGACAAAACTATCCCTCATAACAGACCAGACATTACACTAGTAGATAAGCAAAACAAAGTGACTTACATAATTGATATCTCCATCCCCAATACACACAATTTACAAAAGACATACACTGACAAAATCACTAAATATACGGATCTTGCACACGAAATAAAACGCCTTTGGGGAGTTAACAGAGTACACATTGTTCCTATCATTCTTTCCGCCACTGGGGTTATTCCACACTCACTACACAAAAGCCTGTCAACACTAAATTTAAACCCACACTTATACAAAACCTTACAGAAAGCCACAATTCTAAACACATGTCACATAGTAAGGAAATTCCTACACTCAAACATCAATACTCCCACGAGTGGATAACTTTCCCTCCCTCGCATTTGAGTCCCTTGGGCTTTGGCCCTCTTTTGGGTCCGCCTCTGGGATTGGCTTCCGGACTTGATCCGAGTTTGGTTTCCCCAAACAATGATAATAATAATAATAATAACAAATTGAAACCAAATTTGTTAACAACAATAAGGAATAACCCACCAAATAAAGTGGAATTCCAAGCCGCTATTTTGCCCCCCCAACAGGTCAAAGGCCCAAAATGGGGTTATTTAAGATACAAGTAAAAGGGAAGTAACGTATTAAAAAAAGGACAATAAAAAAACAGAAAAACACAATTTTATTTGTAATTATTATTATATTTCTGTTAATCTGTATAAAGATAAAAATTCAATAATAATAATAATTCAATTCAATTCAATTCATGTACTGTGTTCACACAGCTAATTCAAGCCAACACGGAACTACAATATCGAGCAAATAGAATGAGAGTTACAAGATAAACAATAAATACAACCATAATCACAAAGGCAGGATAGTAACATGATGAGGAAACTTAATTAAATAAATCAATGACATCAGAATTCTCATTGTATAGTTTTTGAATTCTGAACATTGTATCCCGACGAAATTCTTCTGAGTTTAATAGGAGGCCAACACGGGCTTCCCCGTAGTATGAGACGGTACTCGGATGAAAATAGACTCGAGAAGGTTCGGAGCATCCATCTTCCCTACTAAAACATTCTTAAGAAAGGCAAAATCAATCTTCATTTTAATGTCTGAGAGTGCACACAGATCTGAAGGTACATCAAAATTCGGGAATTTCCGCTTCAGAAACCGGAGAAAAACATTTTGCACAATATCCAGTTTACAAGACTGCATATTTGAACCCCCATTCTATAAAACAGAACAGTAGGACAAAATGGATAAAACTAGACTCCGATAGAGCCGAACAAATGTAGAAGGGCACCAAAAATCGGCTCCATTGCACACAATGGTACCAAGAGCTCTGTAAGCCTTCAGACGAACAGTCAACATGGGAATTATAGGAAAGTGTGCTAACAACGATTACGCCAAGATCACGGACACAGAGCTTGGCAACTTGCACATTTCCACAAACAGACTAGGAGAGCTCGATAAAATTGGTCTTTTTTGTCACATTTGGTTGCATTAATTGCAAGATCATTCTGCCCACCCTAATGACATATACTATAAATTTCCTGCTGAAGCAGTTGAGCATTAAGACAATTATTATGTTACCAAAAAGTTTCACATCATCTGCATACATCAATATATGGGAGTTTCTAATCACCTCGTGGAGGTCAGCAGTGAAGATAACAAATAATAAAGGCCCTAGGACAGAACCCTGTGGAACACCACAGTGAGACCTATAGGGCAATGGTGAATGATGTCGTATAGATACAACAAACTGTCGATCCAGCAACAAAAAGCGCATTATCCGAAGGCGTCCATCAACAATCCCACACGCACGCAATTATTTAATTAGTAACTCATGATTGACAGAGTCGAACGCCTTTTGCATATCAAAGTAGACCACGTCAAGTTGCTGGTAGTGGTCAAGAGCATTATGAGCATGAGTGGTGAGAGATACAAGATTGCTCACAACGGAACGTCGGGGAATGAAACCATGTTAACACGCAGGAACATGAGGAAGGACATGTGTAGAAGATATTTATGAATGATGTTGTCAAAGACTTTGGCAGTGGGTGCAAGGATAGAGATCGGCCTATAGCTATCAATGTCAGTCCGTTTGGGAGAACCACCCTTAAAGGCAGGAGCCACAGCCGCATTCTTCCTTATTTTAGGATAGTGGCCAGCTTTTAGACACAAATTAAAGATACGCCTAAGAGGAATAATTATGACATCTCGAAGGCCTTTGAGAATAAAGGAAGGAACCTCTGTCGGAGAATTGCAAGGCTTGGCATGTAATCTATGCCATAGGCAACATCTCTATCAGTGAACTCCGTTAAGAAGAGGTTATATAGGTAGACAGTTCTCCGAGAATGTATTGAAAGAAGTAGAGACAGTTTCACTGAAATGCTGGGCAAAACAGTTACTAATATCCAAGCCATCAGTAATGGTAAGAACAGCAGAGGTAGTGATAGTAGTTATAGCATGTCGATCCTTTCTTTTGGAGTAGTATTAAATCTGGTTATTTTTCTTATTACGGGAGTTATTCGTACATTCGCTACATGGTCTTACGCTGCAAATATAAAAATAATTCTGATAATGGATAGGTCATAGCGTAGCCACCGTATATGTAAACAGTAACAAAGACTCCAAGTTTCAAATTTATTAAAGAAAAGCTAATGGATAATTTAAACACGATGCCTCAGATGTTAAAATGTTGCAATACAGATGTTAAATGCGTTTAAAAAATAATAAATGAAAATAGGAAAGAAAAAGAAAATTCCAGTCTGGGATCACGATGCTCTAAGCAATTAAGTCATTGTTGACTGTAATGTAGGCTCGTGGCTTAATTTTTCATTTATCACTTAAATTTAATGTCATATTCACCCGGATGCACGACAATAATGAAAATATGTAGTATAAATTTTATGGCCAACGCCATCACCAAATAATTAATTCGGTAAATTAATATTAGAAAATAAATTTAAAAAAATACCCCCCCTCCCTCTCCAAATACGAAAATAAAAATTCTATTAAATTCTGATAAAAAACCCAGATTTTTTCAAATAACTCAAGCAAATAATGTATAAATTATAAAAATCAGATAAAAATTAAGGTTTATTTCTGGGATATGTCCTCATTTGTGCTATTACTCTAGGAGCTCTGACTGGTGGGGTTTTTGCAGGATCCTACTTCAAACAAATCACAATCAAACAGATCGCGACCTAATATTACCTTAGATATACAGATCGCGACAGTGTATATACAGAATTCATTTATGTGATACAAGACCCACTCAACTTATTTATTTGCAATTTAGTAATATTTTTTAATATATCAAATGTTTAAATCAGTTATTAATTAGTAATAATTTTGTAAATTCTTATACAAAGCGTTTCAATAAAATTAACTGATTACGGATTAAAATAAATTTTATTAATTTCTAATAGTAATTAATAACTTCAGAGTAAAATGCTGCGAAATTATGGGTCAACAGTGGCATCTTTAAGTGATGCTTCACTGCAGGGCGGATACGAAACATATCGGTGGAAGGATGGATCATAATACTGTTCCTATTAACTAAACAGGTGGTGGCCTTACAGTATAACAGAGGGACATCAGGAGTTCCAACTAGTTTCGCCATTTATTCCCGGCTTTGTCAAGGATATACAGCAAGAGGCATGCAAGCCTTTATATATACAGAACAGTGGTACAAGCAATGAGCGTAAATACATACAAGAACCAATAGGATAAAAAGCAAGGGGGCCAATGAGAAAAAGGACGTAATGGCCAGTAGAATAAAATAGAATAAATACAAAACTTTTTAAGATACACAAAAGAGAAGTTATACAGAGATGGTGCGAAACAGTTGCTATGAATGAGTTGTTCATTTGGGTGTCTTTGAGGGATGCTTCTCTGCAGTGCATGCAGTGCTGGCAGTTCCTAAAGGTCAACTTTGCCAATTTATTTATGCAGTGAAAGGGTTAATAAATGAAATCTAAACGGATTAATAAAATTATTGCTTATTTTTTTGTAAACTCCACTTACAAGAGTTTTCATCAACTCTGACCCGCGCATAGGCAGAATGTCGTTTTTAGGGGTCATTTTTTGGAGAAAAAAAATTCGGCTTGTACGCGGGTATATACGGTAACAAAGATTGTCAGCATTATTATTAAATACTGTGTTATCAGAGTGTCTAGCAAAACGATTTTGTAAATTCCCTGACATTCCCTTGTTGTTCACGTAATTTTCCCTCACCACCGGCTGCAAAATAAATCTATCTTTATAAAATACTAGCAGAACCCGAGTGAAAATATTTAATCATAAATATTATTGATCTAAGGAGTTTAAATGATTAATTTTAAATTTAAATGTGGTCAGTCTCCTTTTAATGGGGAAAATCGTAAAATTAATAAAAACAAAAAAATAAATAATAAATTAAAGAAACAATAAATATCATTACAAATAACAAAAATTTAGCCAAGCCATCAATAGAAATAAACAATAAATGGACACTACTTTTAAACAACAATTACCCTAGTATGCAATAGCCAACAATCATAACCAACAATTACACCAACTTAGCTTCATCATCTTTATATCAATTGTTAAATCCTTATTTCAACTGTTTTCACCATTCAAAAATGCTTTATCCTACTGATGATGAGAAATATTCTCGAAAACGTTTTATATAAATTTTATCCCAAATATTTGGATCACCCTCTTCAAAATTTCATCTGTATTTCAAAACCAACACTTCCTTCAAGATTATCGTTTTCCACTTGTCAACATTATCTTCATAAGACTTCATCTACATCCTCAATAGACTGGGTTTATTTCTGCTATCAACAACATCTTCAATAGACTACATCCTTTGAGTTTTCTTCCATCTCACAAGTTTCTTCATCATTTTTCAAGATTGGTGACTTTATTTATTATTTATTTTTTTGTTTTTATTAATTTTACGATTTTCCCCCATTAAAAGGAGACTGGCCACAGTTAAATTTAAAATTTAATCATAATACCGGGTGGGCAAGAAATAACGTGAGGTGTTCAGAGCTTGCTAGCGGGAATTCTATTAGGCCAAATGCAGTACATTTTGGTGTATATACTTAGTGGAACATGCAGTTTCGATTTCTGCAAAAAAAAAAAAAAAAAAAAAAATAGTACCAAAAGTCGCCATAGGGGGCGCTTATTTCAAGAAAACAATGAATACCTAATTGTCAAATGAACAAATACCGTACAAACCAACTTCAGTAACAACAATAAACAATGTTTTACTTTTAATTACAAATGTGTTTCAATATGACCACCAGTATGCTGTTCCAATAGCTGCATGCGGTACACGACATTTTCTACGGCAGCTCGCAGCATATCTGCATTAATTAGTCTGATATGTAACGTTATTTGATCCTTTAAGGTTGAGAGGTCAGGAACATGTGCTTGATACACAAGGCTTTTCAAATATCCCCATAACCAAAAATCACAAGGGTTGAGGTCAGGCGACCTGGGTGGCCATACCATGGGAAATGCACGACTAATTATTCTGTTGTCTGAAAAACGTTCTCGCAAGATCTGCTGCACCTGACGTCCGATGTGCGGTGGCGCACCATCCTGCATAAAAATGGTAGAATCCAGACAACCCTTTTCCTGCAATCGTGGTATCACAATATTCTCAAGCATATTGGCATACCTGGCAGAATTGACGGAACAAGTCACCGGTCCACGGGGACGGATTTCTTAAAAAAAGTAGGGGCCGATGATGAAAGAAGCAGTAAAGCCGCACCATACTGTTAGTTTCGGTGACTGCATAGGAGTTGGCAGACACACTTGTGGATTTGATGCAGCCCAAATACGGCAGTTGTGGGTATTGATATCACCATTCAAATAAAAATGTGCCTCATCACTCCATAAAATTTGCCATGGCCATGCATCATCCACTTCCATACGTGCTAAAAATCTCAACGAAAAGTCAGTTCGGGTATGTTCATCTCCAGGAAGCATTTGTTGAACATGTGTGAGTTTATAGGGATAAAATGTCAATATCTTATGCAATATTTTCCTCACCGTCGAATATGGGATATCTGTTTGGCATGCTATTGCGTGTGCACTGCTGGTACCCTGCACAGTAGTCATCTCCTGTTCCACAACAGCAGTTGCAACTTCTTCAACGTGTTGCTGCCTGATTCGTTTGCGTCCCCGGCCTGGTTGCACTCCTAGAGTTCCGGTAGATTCAAATCGTTCAATCATTTTCCGTAAGTTAGTTATGCTCATCAGTCCTCTTCGTAACGTTTTCAATCGCCGGAATTCACGAAGGGCAGCACTTGCATTGTCGCTCTTCTGATAAAACAACTTGACTAATAACGCTCGGTCAGGCAGAGTAAGCGTCATCTCAGGCCATTCGTTCGTGAATGATGGGATATCCTCAGCCTTGCCTTTTATTGTCATGATTTCTCAACACAGAACGCGCTCAACACGGAATGCAAATGTATTCATTGTTTTCTTGAAATAAGCGCCCCCTATGGCGACTTTTGGTACTACTTTTATTTTTTTTTTGCAGAAATCGAAACTGCATGTTCCACTAAGTATATACACCAAAATGTACTGCATTTGGCCTAATAGAATTCCCGCTAGCGAGCTCTGAACACCTCACGTTATTTCTTGCCCACCTGGTATTTTATTTTTTCGGAGTGGATATTATTTTTCTCCAGAGCCCTCCAGTACTATGTTTGCTTTTATCGTTCAGCGATCTCTAATCATACTGCTATTGAATTTCGTAAAATCCTTTCTTAGTGAGTCTCTCAACGTTATAAAATAAAACTACAGGCTAAATTTCTTATTAATAGCTTCAGCGGTTTCAGTTCGCCGATGATGAATCAGTCAGGACATGTTATTATATATATAGATTATTGACACAATTATCGATCCTATTTCGCATTTTTTTTCTGATTTTGTAAAATTCCCTGTGTTTTTTTTAATATGATTATGTAAAAACAGGTGAAAACTGTTGAACTTTTATGAGCAAAATGTCTGCGTAGACAGCTATTGGATTGCAAAAATTGATTACATTATAAGATTCCAGAATAATTTCTCCATGGGTTGAAATATTTGTTGATTTAACAAACGACACAGCTCTACGCGCTGCCTACTCGCTCTCCGTCTCGCTTTATCCTCCTTTGACTGCCATAATGCGACCCGCGACACTAGCGCCACTCAAAGCAAAGTGGCACCCATGATTGAGGATAACGAGCGAGTAAGGCAGCGTAGTGAACGAACGAGCATCACATGCTTTTGTGGCGACGTCATACGGAGAAGCGTCGTTCTATTGGTTGGTTTTGAGGTATATTGCTTATTCTTGCTGCAAAAAGGAAATTTGCCGACGGCAGCGAGGGGAGGAGGGGTCAAACGATCTTCGACTGACGGAGTTCAAACGAAATTAGCATATAATATACATCAAAGTACATTAATTATACGGTATATACAATGTACAGTTCATTATATATGTACAGTACATTAATTCACTTTTTATTTGAATTTCCGTCGCCAAAATCTAATGTTAGGCATACAAACATGTTAGGCTGCAGAATCATTAGTGTTTATTTTGTAAAACACATATCTTTATTAGAAGAAAAGTCATCAAATGAGGAGATAAAGTACATGAAAATTATTTACTGACATTGACACTCATTGAAAACAGAAGATCTGAAAGAACTGACATTGATACAAAGACACTTATTCAGAACATCTTAAAGAACAGTAAGTAAAAAAAAAAAAACAAAAAAAAAAAAAAACTAAGCAACACAACAAAAATGTATCATCTCATTGTTGAACGTGAAGAAGCAAATTCATTATTGAACATAAGTAAATACATTATTGAACATGAGAGTGAAGATGTTATAGTTAACATTGCCTCCCCCCTCTCAGGTTCACTATAATACATCTTAAAAATACTAAATTTTTTCATAAAAATTATTTTACAAAAATACTTCCGACAAATTTATTAAATCTCTTTTGTTAATGCTTTTGTAAAAAATATCAGCATGATTATCTTTACTTTTACATATTTCAAGTCTCTCATAGATTTCTTTAAAAATGATATGACGTAAAAATAGGAAAGAAAATTTCGCAGCCCGGATTCGAACCAGGAACCTTTGGCTCGGACCGTCAACGCGCTAACCAATTGCGCCACTGCGGCCATGAAAGCGAACCGCTATTTGCATGACCTTAGGGCTTGGTTAGAGCAGTTACCTAGTTCGCAGGCTGGGACTATCTTTCCTAAGGCGTAAATTCTTAAAGAATAAATCATTAGATTGGTCATCCCACAGGGCCACTTGGCCATTGCACTCATTTAGCAATTCCACTGCCTCCACATCCTCCTCATCCCGTCTTTTATTTTTTTTATAGACGTTATCCCTACCCCCTCGGGACTGCCTGGGCTTTCTTGCCTCAGACGGAACTATCAGCTCCACTACAGTTCGTACACCTTCATTAGCACAACTCGTCCCTTCAGTAGTGCCAAAGCTCGAAGCCAACAATCGCGTTCGCTGTTGCGACTTTATTGACATTTCAACCGAGTTCGCTAAATCAAAACAGCATTTATTACACTAAAGCCCACCCTAGTACAAGACATATTAGAAAATAAATAAAGAAATCGGGTACTTAAAACTTAACAATAAACACTTTAATAAAGAAACCACCGCACACACACATCAAGTATGTGCCTACCAACAACTTCATCGCCGGGCCCAAGCGACACGCACTGACATTGAATGTCACAAAAAGTTAATTACTATTCAAATAAAAAAAATATAGCATCGAATAATAAGAAAATATGGAAAACTGTTAATGAATTA
The DNA here is from genome assembly GCA_023313115.1 of Rhysida immarginata. NCBI lineage: Eukaryota > Metazoa > Arthropoda > Chilopoda > Scolopendromorpha > Scolopendridae > Rhysida > Rhysida immarginata. The sequence continues at coordinate 1,868,134 of JAHWFO010106624.1, forward strand.
CTACATAGAAAGATGAAAAAAGTAACACGAGATACTACATAAGCCATATCTCACGTTACTTTTTCTTATATTGAGTCGTATATCTTTATAGATGAATTGTTTGGCTCTGATGTATTGGAGTTATTAATGTATCCTCCCCCTTTCCAACAGAAAAAAAATATTCATTTTTTTTTCCATGACATAGTGGAAGATCTGTACGAATTTCAAATTTACCATTCCACCATCTCAATTTATTTGAGATAATATTTGAGCATTCAAACCATTAGGTTAGGTTATTTAAGAAAAATTTTAAAAACATCCTATAATAACAAATAACAAAAATACCTTAGAAAACTGAAAAATTAGTTTATAACTACGTTATTCGAAGTTACATTCCCGAATTTATTTACAAATAATACATTTTAAGCATGTCTCAATTACATAATCTGATATTAAATTAACATCAAGAATATGAAATTTTTAACAGAAATAAGACTTTACCAAAAAGAATTATACGTATAACTACACTTTCTTTATCTTTTCAAGATTTCATATTTTTTCTGATGATAAAATAACGTATTTATCTGAAAAAAACGATGTGGAGTCACAATTAAAAACGATTATAAACTTTAAATAAATACATACTTTAAAAACAGCTCCAGAAAGTTAGAAATTAAATTATATTGATTGGGATAAGTTTAAATTCATATTTTGTAAAAATAAAAAAAATAAAAAATGCTTTAAAGAACTTTGAGATTAATTAATTAACTTTGAATAAAATCAGCATAGTTGTTTACTGATATTGAGAGTTTTTTAAAGTAATTTTGTTACAGGTTTTTATTACAGACATTAATTTTTATTGTATAGTTGAAACTGTCAGTTTGCTAAAAATTCTACTTGTGGAGTAATGGTTGTCGCTTGATGTTCGCAACTGTTTATCGATTACACTTTCCTTGTCTGCTTATGCTGGGAGCCACTTGGGTTTTAAGCATGTGTTGCATGTACAATTGGCCCAGTTACAAACTGCATTGCCACCCTATCGGGAGTTTAAAACTTTACTTTCGTTTTCAATTTCAATGAAAGACCTCACGATCTGTTTTCCTTAGCTTCTCGAAACAATGGATAATGGTGGAAACTGGATGACCATATACAGGGTATTCAAATCGTCTGTAAAACAATTTAAGGGGATATTATAGAGGTCAAGGTAAACACACAAAGTCCTATGAACATGGGTCCGAATTTGAACGATAACTGAGATATGAACAGAAATAAAAATGCCGCCACCAAGATCAAGAAGTTAATAATTCAGGTTCTGTAAAGTCTAGATTAGTGAAATTTGGAGGAATAACATGGTACATAAGACTGTGTATACCATTAAAATTTGATCGAATTCCCCCGTAAATATAATTCCCCTGTATATCTATAGATGTGCTGTGCACTGAAAATTCATACATTGTTACAATGTCATAAAAAGGTATTGTTAATCGTATTTCTACCAATAAATAGGCCCTAAGTTATGACTTATGATCATGTAATAATGTATAAATTTTCAGTTCACAGGCTTTCTTTCTATGAGGTGTTGTCAGAGACCATCAATAAGCCATTCTCCCTCTTCCCTGCAATGAACTTTATCCACTGTTTCCTCTTTTCTGTTATGAACTCATGATGTTTTCCACTTTTTATGATCGGAAAAGCAGTGAAAATTACTTAGACTCATTACTTGACCCTGGCCCTTTTTGTGGTCATAAATAAACTTTTTGGTGACAGTGAGGATGAGAGTTTTGAAGAGTTTTGATAATTAAACTTTTTTCAAGATGGCATTTATTTTGTTTGTTGTGATGTTTTCAGGGTGACTTATTATTGAGCTATATGAAATAAAACATCAAATTTTCAAAAACCACCGAGTTCAAAAATAGTATTCAAATGTTAAAAGTAATCACAGATATTCAGATTTAGTTTATGACATGTTTGATATACTTGCCATCAATGGTTATGAGGTGGTGCAGACGGACAGCAAAATTCTGCAAACTCGCTGAAGTGTCAAGACATCGATGATTTCGATGACCACCTGAATCCTGTTTTGAGCTCAGCGATGGTTTCGGTGTTGTCTGCGTAAACTTTGTTTTTAATATTACTCCACAAAAAGTCACAAGGGTTGAGATCTGGAGAATATGGCGGTCAAGCGATTTCCATTCCAGTTGTGACGACCCCCCCCCCCCTCTCCTTCACTGAAATGTGATTTATGACAAACTGCAAACGCTAACCTGTCGAGGGTTCAGGACTGATATGTGTGAGTGGGAAGTATTGATTACCACACATAATTCAAATTACAAACATATAAACTCTATTTCAGCTATAATGCAAATCAAATCAGTAAATAAATATATACTATATACCAAATGTCAACACATTAAACCTGCCAGCGAGAGAAGCTTACTATCAGTAGCTGGCGATGCCAGCGCTAAACGGGCCCCTTAGCCTATTACGCTACTCCTATTACATCAAGTACCAACAGGTATAGGGGACACATGCTGTCCTTACAACTGTTTCAAAACACGCAATTACAAAGCACTCGTGACTATAGCGGGAGGCCCCGAACATGAGCCACAACAACCTTGTTGCGACAGCACTTAAATTCGCTGTGATAGCTCCGCTGCGTCGCTTGGAGAGTGTGGGTCTATGTATGGCCACCTTGGAGAGGGCACTGTGCGCAAAGGTCACGCCAACTAATAGCCCTAGTCACAACGCCGGGGAGCGTCCATAATCCTTTTACTGTAATACTGGCACTCGGCACAGACCGGGGAGGATCACTGAAACCCCCTTGCATAACCTCGTGCAACTTGCCACAATTCGCCTAACTTTTCCGCACCATTAAGGTGTACAGCAGCTAATCAGCATTTAACTACAGACGGTGGCTGAAAGCTCGTTCCTGTATGAGGAAGCACCGCACATATAACACGCACTCTGCACTGTGGGCTACAGAATGCTAATCGGCCCTGCTCTGTGTTTGAAGGTGCACCCAGCACGCTGTTAGTCACTTATGGGAAACTATAAGCCATACGACTAAACTAATACAAAATACATCTTATTTTGAAATTCAATTCCCTCACCCCTAATGGCATTAACCTTAGCAAAGCCACCATTCCCTCATTACCTTTCCCATATCCCTCTCCAACTTCAGCTATTCCCTAATTTGTCGTAAGCTCTCTGGGCCCTTTTTCTTTATCTTTTATTTCCTCTTTTTAATGTTCTTTCATATTTTTCTACCTCACACTCCTTTATTTCTGTGACCTTTGACCCGATTCTCTTATATGTGGTACTATTTTAGAGGGTGACTAGCAACCAGGAATTTTTTTGTAACCGAGAACAGTCAGGGTATCATAAAATCGAAAATTTTGAACATTGTCAATAATATTCTTTCATGATAGCCTTTTTTGGTTTGCTGATGATCAGGAAAAATCAAGGGAAATTCAGGGAATTTTAAGAAATCTTTTTGCTAGGCACCCTATCATTCCTAACCTTTTTTATAAGTTTAATTTCATATGTGTTATCCTATTGCATTTTTCTCGCCGCCCTCTTATTTTTTCCTATTTGTCCTTCGTCCTGTCCTATCCCAACACGTCTTCTAATTAATCTCATTTGTTCTTTTCAGCCAATACCGTATTACTATTCCCTTTGCAAACTATATATAAACCCGTCCGTTAGTACTTCTTTCATAACTTCAGGATAATTCTCTAATATTCTATTTGCTTTTAGAGAATTATCCTTTTTGCTTTGATAAAGGATAGTCTCTATCCGAAACGTCAGCTTTTTATTTTTATTTTGATTAATTATTTTTGTTTTTTGTTCCTGGATAATACGAAACCCAGTTAATACGAAAAATTTGTTGGACCCCAACGAGTTCGTATTATCAGAGTTATTCTGTAAATTGTTATAGTGATTCAGATTTTGCTGCTAACAGAGATGATAGGATATCTATGGGAGGCATTATTTTATTTATTAATGGAGTACCCATTATTTGGAAAACTTTTAAACAAAAATGTGTAAGTCTGTCTACAATGGAGGCAGAATATGTTACTTTAACTGAGGCAACAAAGGAACTTGTATGATTTATACATATTTTAGATGAATGCAAATCTATTAAGGTTTTTAACTTTGATTCTTTTTATAAACTGATGTGTGATAATCAAGCTGCAATTAATTTTTCAAATTCCACTATAGAAAACAGTAGAACAAAACATATTGATGTTAGATATCATTTTTAAAGAAATCTTGAATATGAGAAACTATTTGACTTGAAATATGTAAAAAGTAAAGATAACATTAGCTTTTCTTCCATAAAATATTTAATGAGGAATTAAATCTATGGCACTTGAAGGACAACGATTGCACGTATATGCAGCAGTTGCGATAGCTTCTGCCCAAAATTCAGGCGGTAAGTTAGCGTCGATTAACATGCATCGAGCCATATCTAATAGTGTGAGGTTCATCCTTTCAGCAACCCCATTTTGTTGTGGTGTGTATACCACAGTTCTTTGTCTTAGTATTCCTCGACTTACAAGAAAATCGTCCAATAATGTACCACAATATCCAAGACCATTATCAGTACGTAATATTTTAACTTTCTTATTAGTTTGATTTTCAATGCAATTGATATGTTTAATTGTGATCTCCTTCACTTCATCTTTTGTTTTTAAAAAGTATACTTCAGTCCAACATGATTTATCATCAATAAATGTAATGAAATATTTGGAACCACCAATAGATTTAGTACGCATGGGTCCACAAACGTCTGAGTGGACGAGCAGGTTTATTTCATTGCTCCTTGAGGTAGAAGGATGAAAAGGATTTGCCTTTTGCTTTCCCTGAATACATATTTCACAATCACTTAATTCACCAGAGAGCTTTGGAGGAAGACCAATCGCCATGTTTTTGCTCGATAATCTATTCCACATTCAGATGTCCAAAACGACGATGCCATAATCTTGTGGAATCGCCAGTTGCAGCTATAGTTGCAGAGTCTTAGATACAATGGAATCAAGCCAAAAACTGTGGACACAACTATAGAAAGAAAAATAACTCCTTAAACACTATTCCACATAATAAATTTTAATGACTTAGATGTACATTTCGGAAACGGAAGTTTCCATCATCAGTGAGTCATTAAAATTTATTATGTGGAATAGTGTTTTCGGAGTTATTTTTCTTTCTATTGCAGAGTCTTTTCTGATTGTCGTGTTGACTAAGTAAAATTCTCCTGTCTTTTTGACTCTGAAGATGATTGGCCCATATTGGTTTATGATTGTGGCTTCATCCCCATAGAAATTTACTGTTTGTCCCTTGAACACGGACATAAGATTTGTATGAAGCTGAGGAACATATAGAACTTGTTCCAATCTTACTTGTTGAAATGAATCACCATTTGGAATGTTGAGTAAAACAATCCCTATTCCTTTTGCTTTTATGGATTTCTTGTTTGCAAGATGGACTTGATGATTATCAATAGAATGCAATGATGAAAAATATGATTTATTGCTACATAAGTGTGATGAAGCACCACTGTCTAGAATCCATAGAACCTTCTCTGAATTCCAGAAGTACGTCGAGTACATGTATGAACACAATCAGCACTTGTATTTTCATTCACAGAACAAGAGGTATAACAATCTGAAAAATTATCCACAGCTTTCTTGGAATGGGTTTTCATAGAGAGAGCCTCATCAGATGAAACAGAAGAAGCTTGTGCCTTTTTTTTCATCAGCTTTCTTCTTTCTGCATTCAAAGCTCGATGTCCAAGTTTCTGACAATAAAAACACTTCAATTTCTTGTTTTTATTGCTACTATTATTATTTCTATCGTTTTTATAGTGGTTTCCCTTGTTGCTTTTATTAGCGGTATAAAGGGCTTCAGAATTAGTTGGTTTTTTTTTTACCTTTTGTGGCTTCAATTTCTTCAAGAATTTTTATCCTTAAGGCTTAGGTATGTCATCTCTAGATTCAATTGCACATCTGAAGTTGTCGAAACTCGCAGGTAGAGAATAAAGTAATAATATGGACAGTACATCATCATCGAATTTAATGTTCATTTCTTTTAACTTGTCCACATGCTCAAAAAAGTTATTGGTGCAATCCTTTATATCTTCACTCTCATTGATTCTAGTGAACAGTACCTGTTTAAGTAATACAGCTTTTCTTGCAGGTCCACTGGAGCAGTAAACGCTTTCAAGCTTTTCCCACATTTCCTTCGGATTTTGACAGTATTTAACATGATGCAATTCGGATGGGAGAATGCAGAGGACAATGTCGGCTTTGGCTTTGCGATCCTCCTTGTCCCATAATTCCATGGCTGCTAGTTGTTGCTCATCAGTTGGCCGTGCGATAGCTCCGGAGATATAGCCCCATTTGTCGGTCTGGATCAAAATGGCTTCCATCTGTAACTTCCACGTATCGTAATTGTCCTTGCCCAGTCTATCAATTGCCATTGTAGTACTTGCCATCGTTTGTTTCATTGAAGCAACCAAATATGAATTAATATTGCGGTGGTGGCGTGACTGGAGTCCATAACCTGTTAGGGCTTTAAGCAGAGAACGTGGGATTTGAAAGAATATAAGAGTCTACACTTGATGTTTGCCATTTTAAAATGTGTGATTTTATTATTAATAATCATTACGAAGATATATTGTAACAGTTAAGGTTTCTCAACAGAATGCGCGTGAAACAATAAGTACGAGGAACGTAAACTGTCTGTGTTAATAATACAGTTAAACAATCTCTAACAGCCAGTTAACCAAATGATTATGTGGCTAAAGATGAATGGCTTGAGAATGCAAGTGTGAATTGAAATTTATTAAATTTTATAAAAATTCGCCAACTTAAGACACCTAAATTAAAAAATTATAAATCCACCGTTGTCAAAACTTATAAATTTATTTATAAATCATAATTTTAAACCACTTCTAAAATTAATCAGTTTAAAAATTATTAATAATCATCAATGTTTTTAAAAAAGTTTTTTTTAAATTTGCAAATTCTTTACAATCTTTAAATGGGCAATGGGTATTTTTGATATCAATTTTAAAAAGGTTTTTAAAATACTATGATGATTATTTACAGTTTATTTGATATCTATTTATTTTAAAATATGTAATTATTTTTAAAAAAATATTTTTGGAAATGATTTGATATCAATTTATAGGTACTTTAAGGTCAGTTATTTTGAAAATACAATTTCACGTGTTTTCTGAGTCACGTTTACCAAACTTATCTGGCTTTTGGGTGAAATATTATTAACTAATAAATACTTGCTTTGGGTCATTATAACATAAATAACAAATTTTGTACATTTTATCTATCTGAAAAATAAAATGAACCAAATTTATAGTTTTTGAAATAGGTTACAAGTTTTCAAATAAGGGCATAGGATTTAGTAGTCTTTATTATATAAAGGAAAAATCCGAGAGTTTCATGAATTTTACGGTAAAAAAATTTGTTGTTCATTAAAAAAAAAAAAAAAAAAAAAGTTAAATCGAATAAAGAAGAACAGAATATACAGGGTGAGTCAAAAGTATGCCCCCCCCCTCCCCCATACAATTTTTAAATGAGTGGAGATACAACAAATCTATTGCAGGCAACAAAAGGAAGGTAGGAGATGCAACAAATCAGTTGTAGGGGCTAAACAATGGTGGTGTTAAATTTGACCTTAGACCTTAAGGGTTCAAATCATAACGTAAGTTTTTAACTGCAACTTTAAAAATGGCAAAGGAAAACTTGTAAGATACACCCTGTTTACCCCTAAATCAGCATTTTTACATAACCTATTTCACAATAAAATCTTCAATTTAGTTACCATCTGAAGCAATTCTTGGATTTCTTTTTTTTTGGGGTTATGTGAAGGATGTTGTGTATCAAACTCTTCCCAGAGACTGGGTTGAATACCCGAATTCAATAAGCTTGTACAAATATTTCTTGAACATTTACTTATGTGTATATTACAGGTATTACGATTTGAATTATGTATTTCAGTTTCGTTTTGAAATTGTATGGGGAGAGGTGGGGGGAGGGCAGTTAATAGACTTTTGACTAGCCTTGTATGTATAGCGTAAAAAATTCCTTAGTGCACAAAGATTTTTGAAATTTTCTTTTATTTTACAAGTTTACAAATATATCTAAATCTCAATATTAAAAAATAAAGAATGAGTTTTGCAATAATTTCAATTTATATTCATTACAGCGAAAAAGAAATTTGTGAGTCCAGTAGTTCAAATAGTATTTATTCATGTGCTAGGACATCTCGTATTTCCGGAAAAAAAATAATAAATCTGGCGAAATTAAATCTTCCCATCATTTTCTATAAAAGATAAATCGCAGTCATAAATTTTAAAATTCTTTTATTCTCATACAGAATAATTAGAAAAAATTATAGAGTCTGTTCTACAGCATACACGTTTTCACTTCTAGTACCACTCTAAAAATGCAACGAACCTGGCGACTAATCGGGGAAATGCTTGCTTTAAGGGAACATTAAAGAACAATGGAAGCGTATTGTCATTTCCTCACCACCTAATCTTACACCGTGGCTAATTACATTCAGCTGTCTGCCATTGAAAAATCGCTTTGTTTTACCCAATTTTTCGTTATCAGAGAATTCATTGTAAGAGGTTGTTATTCTTAACAAATCTAAATGGGTCGATAAAAAACTTTATTTCAGTAATTTCGTTATGACAGATTTAGTTATAACGCAGGTCGACTGTATGAGCACAGTGTTTTTGTTTTTTTCCCGTTAATGTAATGTGAGTCTTTGCTGAAGCATCTGATATTTGACTATTCTGGAGGTAGGCCAAATCTTCAGGATAGGGTGTAGAAACTTGTTCTTTAGTAAATATAGTGGTACCTCGCATAACGAACGCTTCGAACAACGAACAATCTGCATAACGGACCATGCCCCACTTAATGAGGCGAGCGCTCACACCTTCGTTTTGTTATAGTTCGAACATGGTTCATTGCTTGAGTGGATTTTTGCCCCGAAACCGTCCCATATAACGAATCGAACATGTGCGCTCATACTATTCGTTTTGTTGTGGTCACATGTGCTCTCATGTTCAAAAATCAAGGGATGATGAAGGCACAAATAAATCTTTAGTCAGAAGGAGATGAAAATCTTTAGTGCAAATAAAAATAGGCTTAAAATGGATTGGAGACATTGGATTAGGTGAGTGATTTTTTTTCCTTTTTTCTTTTTAAGGAGTTTGTTGCCAATTTTTTTTTCTCGGGAACGAATTAAACCCTTTTCTATAGGTTACTATGTCAAAAAGCAGTCTCGCATAACGGACTTTGCTTAGTAACGAATTAGATTCGTTATGTGAGGCACCACTGTATTTAAACCAAAAAATTCATTTTTTAGGACTGTTTTAGCTTATTATATTATCTAATTGAGCTATTCTTACCCATTTATCGTTAAAAAAAAATTAATATAGTAAGTTTGTTAAAGGTTTGGTTATATGTTTTTGTTTAAAATTTATTTTATTTTATTTTTTTTTTTCAGTGAAGAAGTCTTCGATTTTTCAAGTGGTCAAATGACTCAAGTTAAAGCCAAACATTTAAAAGACACCATGTGCAGTGAATTTTCCCAGATATTTCAACTGTGCCAGTTTGTCATGGTAATATAATATAATATCAGCTCATGCTCAAAAATTATAGGTTTACAAGATCGGAAAGTTCTGGTTCGAGAAATGTCAGCATCAAACTTTGTAGAGAGCTACTGTTACCATCTTCTGATGGTGACAGAACCAGGAAATTGTATAGTACTGGAAAATTCGGGGGGGGGGGGGCGGGTTACAGATTGGTAATTATAGATATTGACTGTTGGTGCTCTTAAGATAAATGATTCGTGGTTTGTTTACATTTACCGTGAACCGTTATGTATCTGTAGCATTTCCTAGTTGATTTCACCGTTCACCAAATTAGGTCATATACCCACGCTTCAGGATTATAAGAGAAAAGAAATATTTTACAGAGGAAGAAGTTCCATTTGATTCCATTGAAAGCAACAGTTCACGTATTTCAACAATTGAGGTAAGTAATTTTTATTGACGCTATTATAATTCTTGGTAAATTTCAGAAAAGAGTTTGCTAATTTTTCCAGATATTACAACCTGTGACAATAAAGTTCGGTGAATGACGTCAAATTGCTAACGGTTGTAAGAGTGCACCATCGTCGTATTTTGCCCCAGACAGGTTGAGACATGTTTAAACAAATTTGAGAGAATCAGCACTGCGAGTGTGTTTATTGTGTTTAAACAGGACATTGAAGAGAGAAGGTGTAGTACGCGCGGTCGAAACCCAAAATGGATCAGCGAACGAAAGAGACTCATGAAATGATGACAACAGTTTACAAAGAAAGTGCTATTACTTTGAAGTGCGTTTATGAATGGTTTAAACGGTTCCGAGGAGGCCGGAACACCGTAGAAGACTCCCCCCGAAGTGGCCAGACATCCAACGTAATGTTACGACCCAACTGAAGGCTATCCCTAAAAACGACTACGCCAGGAGTTTCCAGGACTTGTATAGCCGTTCCCAGAAGTGCATTACCATCGACGGGGATTAGTTTGAAGGATAGTAACTGCTGTTTCATGTAAGCGAGCAATCCACTCTCAATATGCCATCATTCATCGAACTTTATTGTCACAGGTTGTATATGCCAGCCCAATCACACTCACGTTTGAATTTTTTATTCTATCATTTCTACTTAATAAATACAGGGTCGGGACACAGTGATATGACCATCTCTCCTCGAACGTGTTGGAACGTCCCATGCTATGCAGATGAAAAATCATTGTATATCATTAAAAGCTGACAACTGCAGACGTGTAGTAGCATCCGTTAACACAGCAATTGTCGCCGTCATGGGCAGAGCAAGTGACCTGTCGGACCTCCAAAAGGGGATGATCATTGGCTATCAGGCCAAGGGGGGCAGCATTTCAGAAACGGCCACCTTTGTGAACTACTCTAGGGCTGCCGTAGTGAAGGTGTACCGTGGCTGGACGAACCAGACAGTTTTGAGCAACTGAAGAGGTAACTGTGGGGTCCCATGGGCCATCGATCCTAGAGGCGAGCGTCGGTTACGACGCCTGGCCAAGACCAATCGGCGTACCACTGTTGACCAACTGACACAGCAAATGAACAGTGGGGCCACTAGGTGTGTCAGCACCGAGACAGTGCAATGATCCCTCTTTAGGTTGGGGCTCCGGAGCAGGCATTATGGTAACAGCACCCATGTTGACGCCTGTGCATCGCCGAAAACACCTCCAATTCGCAATGGATTATCGCCATTGGACCTCGGCCGAATAGCAAAGGGTTGCTTTCTCTGACGAGTCGCGGTTTCTGGTGAACACAGTGGACGGACGATGGAGAATTCGCTGGGAAGCATCTGAGAACAGGCATCCCGACACCATCGTTGGCAGACGACAGGCTGGTGGGGGAGGTGTGACTGTTTGGGGGATGTTTTCGTGGTATGATCTGAGTCCACTGATACTGCTGGAGGGTACACTGAATGCTGTTCGTTACCTGACAATCGTTGCAGACCAGGTACACCCCTTCATGTCGACAGTGATTCCTCAGGGTGATGGCACCTTTCAACAGGACAATGCTCCCTGCCATACTGCCAAAATTGTCCATGACTGGTTCGAGGAGCATAAGGATGAATTCAAGCTACTCCCATGGCCACCAAACTCCTCGGACCTCAACCCCATTGGACATTTGTGGGATCATCTCGATCGCCATGTCCGCAAGCTGGACCCTCCACCACACACGGTGATGGAATTACGGGATGCACTGTTCGCCGAATGGTCCCAGATACCTGCAACGACCTTCTGAGGACTTATTGACTCTCTAGCACGTCGACTAGCTGCTGTGCTTGCTGCCAAAGGTGGATATTCCGGATACTAGCAGGTGGTCGTATTAATGTGTCTTGACTCTGTAAATGATTTACCTTATTTAAGAAGTATTTATTAAGAAATTCACATGAAAAGAAATCATGAAAGGGCCAGCTATGGGCAGCCATGTTGTTAAAGAATAACTTTAAGTATCCTATTTGGAATGATTAACTTTAAATAAAAATCTTGTAATTTCTTCATTATCAAACTTAAAATTTAAAAAAATGTTGTAGTCAGGAAATAGTTTAGCAGTATCTATCAAAATCTTAGTCTGCCATTTTTCATTTACCGTATATATTCATGCATAAAGTCGACCTGTCCACAAGCCGACCTCCCGTTTTTGGCCCAAAAAAGTTGAAAAACACGATGACCCGAGCATAAGCCGAGGCAAAAATGGAAAAAAAAGGAAAATCATTGTGTGAAAACCATCAAAAGTAGCTTCTTCTTCAGCTGACTCTCCAAAAAGTTGTTAAAAATTTTCGTACATAATGCACTAATTAATGTGACATAATGCACTAAATAATGTACAATGTGGTGTAAGAGATATTAAATTTTATGCGCTAGTGCTTAGCGATAGTAGGCTATCGATGTTCAAAAGGCATGCGGCAGTTTGTTGGGTCAAATGACCGGAACCCAGACAACATGTTTACTATTTTTGACACTTCCAAATCCAACGTAGAAGACTTTGTTGGCATTTTAAATAATCAATTTCCTATGCTAATCAAAGTTTTTATTTGGATCAGTGTTTTCCTGTTATCTTTATTCCTAGCATTAAGTTTAGATATGAAAAAGAATTAGATGGTTCCCTAGCTTTCTTGTACATAGTTTTCAGCAGACCCGAAGGGGATAGTTTAGATTTTGATATATATAAAAACTTTAAAATTACAAATGCGTAACAGATACAAAAATTAAAACAAAAACTGTAAGTTACATTTTATTTAAATTTAAGTGTTAAAAATATGAACTCAAGAAACCATTATTCGATTAAGTTTGTATTTGAAGTGTTTTATATTTTATAAACCATTTTTCGATCATCTTTCAGTAACGTATTTTTATTTTAGTTATGTATTTTTGATTTTTGCTTGTGGAAAGTGATTCCCGGTCTTTTTTCGTGTATGTAATAATATATTTTAATTGTAACCATATTAATTTTCTTTATTAAAACATTCTTTGACGCACTTGGCATGAACACCATGACAGTTTACCAATATCAGCGCCATCTTATTTTCGAGATTTGACTTATGCATTTGCTTTTTACAATGGAAAATTTAGGAAAATGATGTGACTAATGCACTAATCACCGGACCCCAGAGCATTTGCTTTTAACAATGGAAAAGTGGACGGAAAATTGAGAAAAAAGATGTGAAATAATGCACTGATTAATGCACTGTATATTGTTTATACTTACACAATGTACTATTAAGGTATATTAAATTTTATACTCTAGTGCTTGATGATGGTAGCTCATGTATCAACGTTCAAAACATTTCGACATCAAATTTTTCGATCTTCTTGAATTTTTGATGTTTCGTTTTGCATTCGTTATCTATTGAATAACTGTTTAGGTATGTATTGCTATGAGAGAACACTTAAAAACGTGCTGGTTTCGTTTGAAGCCCCTGCCCCCTCATACTTTTTCCCATAAGGCTACCACAAGCTTTTAGATTCTCAGAATGCTGTAAAGAGATGGAATACTTCTATCTTATCCAAAATTTATTTAAGCAGTAAAAGGGTTAATAAATGAAATCTAAACGGATTAATGAATTATTACTTAGTTTTTTGTAAATTCCGCTTATAAGAGTTTTCATCAACTCTGACCCGTGCATAGGCCGAATGTGGTTTTTAGGGGTCATCTTTTGGGGGGAAAAAATTCGGCTTATAGACGAGTATATACGGTATTTTCCATATTTTTATGCTGATAGTTATTTTTAATAACTTTAAATCATTATCAACTGTGATAGTTTATGTTCCCTTTCTACTCGCTGCAATGCAGATCCCGCCAATCAAATAGCTTAATAAACCTACCTTGGCTACTCTTATGTACTATAATGATAATGGCCCTTCCTTTATGTGATCGTATAGTGTCTTGCTTCTAAAATTGCTCCCTCAATAACTTTATCATACCCCAATTGATAAAACAATGGCTATGCCCTTTTCTTAAATAGATCTTAATATTAATCTTCTTAAACAATCAACAATAACAGAGAAGAAGAAATGCCAAAATTTAAATAAAGGAAATACAGGATGATTCAGTCAATTTCTGACCATTTCAGTACTATGATTTATTGACCCATTAATGTTTACAAACTTAGCATTTCAGTATGATATTTTAGGCAGTTCGGAGTTTTTATTCCCGTGGAAAATCTTGATATCAATGTGATATGCTCAATGCTCCACCAGCCGAATGGTGAAGTTGTTCATAACTCTATCCAGGATTTCTGCATCCACAAGGGTGCAGCAGTCGACGATACTTTGTCGTAGCTGGTCTAGGGTTCTTGGTGCTGTAGTGAAAATACTGTCTTTAAAGAACCCCCAGAGATAAAAATCACATGGGTTTAGGTCAGGACTCGTAGGGGGCCAAAGAAAGCCACCCCCGAATCGATCTGGAAACCTGCTCGAAATGACACGATTTCCAAATTTCTGATTGAGAAAGTCTAGCCCCATCCTGTTGAAACCATTGACGTCGAAGCGGTATACGCCTCCTTCGCAGCTCGGGGATGAAGAAGGTTTCCAACATGTTAAGGTAAGCCTGTGATGTTACAGTGCCCTCAAAAAAGAACGGACCAATGATGCTTCTTTTGGAAATTGTGCACCAAGCCATAACCTTTCGTGGATGAAGAGGTGACTTATGGATCTCATGAGGGTGCTGGGAACCCCAAAAACGAACATTGTGTTTATTAACGTCACCTGACAGATGGAAGAAGGCCTCATCTGACACCCACAGGTTGTCCACAACGTCCTGATTGGCTTCCATTTCTGCTCCAAACTCCATGGCAAATTGTTGTCGCTTCTGTCTTCCAGTGTCTGTTAACTCCTGATAAACATGGATCTTATACGGGAACAGGTGTGGATCCTTTCTCAAAATTCACCACGTCGTGGTATACGATAGCCCTTCTTCAATGGATAGGTGGCGGACAGATTTTTTGGTAGGGGAATCGACCAACCTTGTGCGAAAATTTTCGACAACTTTGGCCGTTCGAACACGAGCTTCGCTCCTGCCATTTTTCTTGCCTTTAACACATCCAGTGGCACGAAATTGCTTGACAAAATCCATGATTGCTTGCCTGCCTGGTGCGTCTCGGCACTAATACTCCTTCCGGAACTTTCTTTGCACGTTTACAGGTGATTTTGTCTCGAAATACCATTCGACAACCTTGCATTTCTGCTCTGTTGATAAAGCGGGCTCCATTTTTTAACAATACGATTTTCATGCAGCGCCGTTGCAACAATACAAACTCCAACTATTTAGAAATTCGATATGGCACTCATATTCTTTCAATTGTTTATCCCTAATGCACGTCATTCGAGTGAAATGGTCAGAAATTGACTGAATCACCCGGTATATTTATTCTAGAAATATATAATAAAATAGAAGTCAACTCCCCACCATGTTTAATTAGGTCAACATACAAAATCTTATATCAATGAATATTCTGTTACGAATGACCTCCCCGTCACTATCAAGGTGCTTAACTTAAACACTACAGGTGACAGATCAAATTGAATAAAATTAGTTAAACTAAACAAAAAAAAAAATTTGGTATTATCTTTTCTAAAGGAGGCAATTTTAAAAGAAAATCTACAATTTAATAATGAAATAACCTGTTATATCCCCATTCTTTAATCAACCCACAAAATTACCATTGAAGAACAATTCGACCTCGTTGACCCCGTTTACTACTTAAGTTAGGCCTAAATACCAACCACGTGCTTACAGCTGAATTTACGAGGTGCATTCAAGTTCTAAGGCCTCCGATTTTTTTTCTAATTAACTACTCACCCGAAATCGATGAAACTGGCGTTACTTCTCGACGTAATCGCCCTGCAGACGTACACATTTTTCACAACGCTGACGCCATGATTCCATGGCAGCGGCGAAGGCTTCTTTAGGAGTCTGTTTTGACCACTGGAAAATCGCTGAGGCAATAGCAGCACGGCTGGTGAATGTGCGGCCACGGAGAGTGTCTTTCATTGTTGGAAAAAGCCAAAAGTCACTAGGAGCCAGATCAGGTGAGTAGGGAGCATGAGGAATCACTTGAAAGTTGTTATCACGAAGAAACTGTTGCGTAACATTAGCTCGATGTGCGGGTGCGTTGTCTTGGTGAAACAGCACACGCGCAGCCCTTCCCGGACGTTTTTGTTGCAGTGCAGGAAGGAATTTGTTCTTCAAAACATTTTCGTAGGATGCACCTGTTACCGTGGTGCCCTTTGGAACGCAATGGGTAAGGATTACGCCCTCGCTGTCCCAGAACATGGACACCATCATTTTTTCAGCACTGGCAGTTACCCGAAATTTTTTTGGTGGCGGTGAATCTGTGTGCTTCCATTGAGCTGACTGGCGCTTTGTTTCTGGATTGAAAAATGGTATCCACGTCTCATCCATTGTCACAACCGACGAAAAGAAAGTCCCATTCATGCTGTCGTTGCTCATCAACATTGCTTGGCAACATGCCACACGGGCAGCCTTGTGGTCGTCCGTCAGCATTCGTGGCACCCACCTGGATGACACTTTTCGCATTTTCAGGTCGTGATGCAGGATTGTGCGCACAGAACCCACACAAATGCCAACTGTGGAGGCGATCTGTTCAACAGTCATTCGGCGATCCCCCAAAACAATTCTCTCCACTTTCTCGATCATGTCGTCAGACCGGCTTGTGCGAGCCCGAGGTTGTTTCGGTTTGTTGTCACACGATGTTCTGCCTTCATTAAACTGTCGCACCCAAGAACGCACTTTCGACACATCCATAACTCCATCACCACATGTCTCCTTCAACTGTCGATGAATTTCAATTGGTTTCACACCACGCAAATTCAGAAAACGAATGATTGCACGCTGTTCAAGTAAGGAAAACGTCGCCATTTTTAGTATCTAAAACAGTTCTCATTCTCGCCGCTGGCGGTAAAATTCCATCTGCCATACGGTGCTGCCATCTCTGGGATGTATTGACAATGAACGCGGCCTCATTTTAAAACAATGCGCATGTTTCTATCTCTTTCCAATCCGGAGAAATAAATCGGAGGCCTTAGAACTTGAATGCACCTCGTACTTATAAAGCTACGAAACTAACCCTAATTATTACAATCAAACAGAACAATATAAATCGGGAATTTAAAGGAGATAGCATCTTAAACTTAAACGAATAATTGACTGAAATTGAATGTTTTCTTGCAATTGAACTGTCTACTGTCTCTATAGTTCATTGGGGCCCTTATACATACACAGAGATTCAAAAGTACTTAACTGCTGCCGTTGTTACTCTTATATTTTGTCGCTATATCCCACGATAGTGTTTCTTGGAGCCTTCCCACTTTTCCTTAGCTGCCGCTTGTTTGAGTCGTACGTTGATCTGCTGGGTGTCCAACACTGTGTTGACTGGGTGACCGCTGTCTTGTGTTTTCCAGTTTAGGACTCGGGCCCGTTCTTGCAATGCCACCACAAGATGCCCTACCCCGTCCTATCCCGCTGGAAAACCGCTGGCCTTTTGGTCGTCCTATTTTAAGTCATCCATGTCGACTTCGGCTGGCCGTTGGACATGCTCCTTACACCGGCATGTTTTAGGCTAAGGATGGGCTATATTCCTCTCCGTACGACACATCTTTTACACTATATCCCATCATCACTCTTTTTACACTGCATTCTGGGTTGATAGATAATACGTAGATCCAATCATCTCCTTCAAATTTCCCGTCCCCGCTTCCTCCTTATCGCTATGACTAATCCCTTCCCCCCTTTTTTCTTATCAGCAAAGCTTAACTCCCGGATCTTTCTAATATTTTACTACTACATGTGTTTAGAATTTAGGCCTTCTTTATAACATTATAATGAATGAATTAATAAAAGAGTTGTCTCACAATAAATATCTTATAATTTTATAATTTGTATTCAAGAAATCTTCTAATTGCTTAACTTTCTCTTTCCTTGTCCTTCTTTTCTCTGTCATTATTGTAGTCCTCTCCCCTCTCTTTTTTCTTAACTTGGCTCAAAATTTGTAATAATTTAATCAAAGAGATATAGCTTTTGAATGCCATATCTTTGTGCAAATAAATTTATGGAACATAAACTTATATGTCACGCAACGATTTAAATTTAAAATCTCAGAAAAGTAATTTAAATCTCACCAAAATTTAAAAAAAAATTTGTAAATAAAAACTTCAAAAAAACTTAATGTACCATATTTTTTCGAATATTGGCCGCATTCACTTTAGGCCGCAGTCGCAAATTTGACGGTGGAACGAAAAAATTACCGTTCAAAGGCCAGAATTCAATTTAGACTGCAAGCTTCTAGGGTCTACAAAAAGATTGAACTACCGTAATTTACAGTAATATCGCCGTGACTGATCTATTAAAAAATTATAAAAAATGCTTGTGCAGCTTAACTATCGCTGCGGCGTAACTACAGTTTTTTTTCCCTAATAGCATGACAACAACGATTTCAGAAAACTGATGCTGCTTCGATGTGATGCAGTTACATTCTGTCCTGATGAAAATCAAACGTAATTAGCGCATAATGAAAATTACAGTACCTTAATTTTCCTGTATATACAACGTTCAGTTCATTATATATTACATTAATTCAATTTTCATTCGAATTTCCCATCACCACAGTGTTGAAGTTAGACGAAGATATTGAGGAATTATATTCATATTTTTTTTTGGCGACGGGAAATTCAAATGAAAAGTCGTATAATGAACTTCAAACGAAATTAACGTATAATATACATCACAGAACTCTTAATTACATGTACGCTGTATTTACAATGTATAGTTCATTATATATTACATTAATTCACTTTCATGAATTTCCCGTCGCCAAAAAAAAATACCAATGTAACTTCTCTATATGAACAGAATGCCACCCATTCGATTTGCTTGCTTATCATACATAACTCAACAAATACAACAACAAAAGCAACATATACATCCAAATTAAGAATAATTAACAAATAGCTTCTACATTCCATACTGTATCTTCAATTGACATTTTTATTAAGTGAAAATAAACGAAAAGGAAACTGTACATGTGCATAGGAAATGGCGGCTCTAATCAACCGCGTTCTTTTCAATTTCATCTGATTTATCTCTTTTAGACTGAATAGCTTCTCCATTCAATGCGTTAGCTTCAATTGACATTTTTATTAAGTAAAAATAAACGAAAAGGAAACAAACAGGAAAGTGTAAATGTGCATATGAAATCGCGAATCTTGCCTCAATATGAACAGAATGCCACTTTATCACATCGAAACAATGTTGAAGTTGCCCTTCGAAACTTTATCACATTGGGAAGTTACATTCGTATTTTTTTTGGCGACAGGAAATTCAAATGAAACGTGAATTAATGTAATATATAATGAACTATTCATTGTAAATACGTTATGTTGCATGTGTACTAAGATGTGCAATTGTATGGCCAGAGAAGGAAGAAGTAATGCGAAACATTCCAAAATGTTTTTCTAAATACAAAGATGTGAGAATAGTTCTTGATTGCACGGAGGTGGAAGTGGAGAAAACACACTGTTTAAAGTGTCGCATACTTACGTACTCACTACAAAGGGTGTAATACTATTAAATTTCTAATTGGCACTACTCCAGCAGGAGTGATATCTTTCATCAGCAGCGCATATGGAGGACGTGCATCTGATAAATACGTAACAGAAAATTCAGGAATACTAGACAAGCTAATTCCTTATGTCGATAACGTAATGGTGGATAAAGGTTTCCACATAGACTCTTGTTGCATTGAAAAAGGCATTCAGTTGTTATGTCCACCTTTCCTCACAAAGAATCTAAAGCAATTTAGCAAAAAAGATGCTCAGGACACTTTGTGTATTGCAAAGGCTCATGTTCACGTAGAGCGAGTAATACAAAGACTCAAACTGTTTGCCATACTTGATAAGAAATTAGAATGGGAGATGTTAACTTACGTTGATGACATAGCAAATATTTGTGATGCTGTAGTTAATTTGTCTAATCCAATTTTAGCAGATGATAAATTTTAACTCACAAATGTAAAAATAGCTTTAAAAAACAGATTTTTTTGTACATTGTTATCATTTTACCAACATTACTACACGATTAATAAAGTTAAGCAAATGTGTGAAATAAATATCTTTATTCCAACATCATTTAGCCTGTTCATTGTATTTTATCCACACTGTTACAATTTGAAACATTACATAGTGCTGGAAGCAAATGCTTGAAATAAACATAATGTAAATTTCTTAACGTTTTTTTTTACAAATAGTTCATCGTATTCGACACATACAATAACCGCTGTGTTGTCAAAGGATGAATATGTAATCAAATGGCACATTTTAAGATTCATTACTGCCATACCTAATTGAACTTGACCATAGTAGGTATGATGAGGTTTCAGGATGAAATCTCCATTTTTTTTTTATTTTTTTTTTTTTTTTATTTTTTTTTTATTTTTTTATTTTTTTTTAAGTAATTCACTCTCAGTTCGGATGCACTTACATTCTGTCCGTTCACAGGGCACTTTGCTTCTACGAGAACTGAAGGTTTTTCATCAGTTAAGCAAATTCCGTCAGGGCTGTTACCTACCCATGGAAAATTTGGATTAACTATGAAACCTACTTATGCACTGAAACGTTTTTCATTTGTGAATAACAATCTAAAGCATTTTGTTCTTCACTTATTCCATAACGCGTGTTCTTATTTCCTTTAAAATTGAAAGATTCCAAATGTTTTTGAATTTTACTCTCCCACTTTGCATTTTCATTTAGTGTATAAACCGTAACACTTGGAACCAGTTATCCGAATTTTCCTCTGTAGCTTCCATAAGCTTCCAGATTGATCCACTGTATCTCTACAAAGCTTTTCTGCCCTGCTGAATGTTTGAAACACAGTATTTGAATAAAAGTCATTGCATTTCATGCAAAGTTTGGTGAGTGTACCAGAAAACTGGTCTTCAACTTTTCCCTCTTTTAGGTGCTGAAATAAACTTTTGACTTGTGGTAAGGCATCTAATGGTTCACCTAAAAAAATTAGCATCAAAGAAGCACCAGTCAATAGTAAATTTGTTAAGTCATACCATCTATTTGAAATTCATCAGCCTTGAAAGCAAAGTTGGCCTGTACTCCCTGCCTACTGTCATCATCAATTTCGTGCTGTACTTGTATCGGCAGCACAGAGAATGGTTTTCTTACTGAAAATACATAAAAAAATTAATAACGAAAATAACTGAGCCAACGGGAATTTTTCATAATCATACCGAGTTACTGAAGATTAACAGATGTGCAGGCAAACTGGGTAGGTACTTCCCGTGTGCTCTCGTGATTTTCTTGTTGGATGTCTACTAGCGGAGTGGAAAATGATTGTCATTTATGTAAAGGCTCTTATAAAAATCAATTAATGCTTAAAAGATTCGGCAAACGATTTTCACATTTAATGTTCTCAAACTACATTGAAAGTTAGAAATTTAATAAAAGTTCCTCACCTGTTAATGAGAAGTAGAACAGCGATGCAATGTTTACATTTGCCAGCAGATCCACTTACACAAGAACATGTCATATTAATTTTGATGTGAGCATCATTTGTAAACGAAAGGTGGCAGTTTATCTCATGTGGACTCCGTGATAAAGCAGATGTTTGTAAACACAACGCAAAGATTTTGATGCAGTTAAATTTTTTCTCATTTATCCCACAACAAAGCACATGTTTAGCACGGAGCACTTCTTCACCTTCATCCATGCATCGTATTCCAAATTTCTGAGTTCCACAGCCTCGAAAATCTGTTCCTATGTACTCGAAAATATTGCTTAAAGTTATGGTTCTCTCAACAAAATTTGCTGCAACGGACATTTTCTCAGTTGCACTTTCGGTGTGTGCGGTGGGCGTTTGCTTCCTCTCTTCCACCGTCATGCATTTAGCTAGGAGCCACCCCTTTTCACCAGACATCTTGGTATGTATAGTGGCGCCATCATCGGTCGTGACTCCAGCGAATAATAAGGCATGTTAACAAACCAATCGACAATTGATTAAATATGTAAATATGAATTGATTTAATGATATATATGTGTCCCTTATATATAATTGTCACACATTGGGAAAGATATAAAACATAAACAAAAGTAAAAAATGAGAAACAAGATGAGAAGGCCAAGGGCATAAATTGCTCACTTTTTAAATCTTGTAACTTTTACTTGAACATTTGAAACCGACACACACACACATTAATCAAACAAAATTCAAGTTTGTTGCAAATTTGAACCCAAATAACACTAGTGCAATAAGGAACATTTCAATGTAAGTGGATCTCGTTTTTTTGTTTGGATTTTCCAAAATGAAGGATAGAAAATAATCGAAAAAGAAAAACGATGAGTTATTCTATGTTAGATAGCCAAGATGATTCTCCAGTGTGACGTCATGCCCTAGCGGTGAATCGTGGCGAAGGTCAAACGACGTGAGTTTTGAAAACTGATGTTTGAAAAATTACATTTAAAGAACTACTTAAGTTATAAAAATTTTACAAGTCGAATTAGAGTTAGTTCATGGTCCTTTATGTTATAAAAAAATAAAATTGATAGGTCATTTTTCGTGTCAGTTGCCCTTTAAGTCCATCACTGATTAATATTTTGTTACGTCACCCTTTGCTTTGATAACTGCTGCAATATGGTGAGGCATGCTGGCAATAAAGTTTATACATAATTCAGGACTGATTTGAGACCATTCCTCAGTCAAAACGTTCTCCAAATCTTGTTTAGTGCGAGGTTTCCTTATCTGAACACGTTTTTTCATTTGTGACCATATATTTTCAATGGATGACAAATTGGACTGTTGGCAGGCCACGACAGTGCTTGAATGTCTTTCTTCAAGTCAGCGTTTGGTAGAAGTAGCGGTATGACATGTTGCTCCATTTTGTTGAAAAATAAAGTGCTGAGGACGTGGATACAGTTTTGCAATAGATGGCAAAAGTGAGGTTTCTAGAATATCACTGTACTTTTCACCATTCACAGTCTCGTTAACAATCTGTAAAGAACCAGTGCCAACACCAGACATGCATCCCCAAACCATTAGCTTAACTGGAAACCTTGATCTGTGTCGAACCCAATCAGGCAAGTATTCTTCACCCTTCCGTCTAATCACTTTGCGACCAACATTTCCAAAACAAACCTCAAAATTTGATTCATCACTAAATATTATGGGTTCCATTCTGAACAGACCAGTCCTGATGCTCCTTTGTCCATGCCAGTCGATTTGCTTTTTGTTTGTCAGTCAGAAGTGATTTTGATTTTGCATTGCAGGATTTTTAACCCACCTTTGCCAGGGCTCGGACTTGTCCTGAATTTCCTGAAATTCCTGATTTTTATATTAATGTCCTGAAATGTCCTTAATTTACCCTTAGTATCCTGAATTGTCGTGATATTTAAAAAAATTAACTATTTGAACTTTCAAATTCTTTATTTAACATTTTCACAACATTTTAACAACAACTTATAATCGAAGTATGAAAAGAATCATTTGTTAACCGATGTGGAAGACATCTCGAAATTATTTAACACGAGATCTCGTTCATGACGAGATCCTAAGTCACATTCATCACATCCAAGGAATCGTTCGCCACTAGTATCATCATTCAGTGCGCATCTCTTCTGCGCATGCAAGAGATCTCCCTCTCCTCTGCATATGGCGCTAATTATTTCCCTTCCTCCCCCTCCTGTCTTCACTCTTTACTCCGCCCACCCTCGCTCTTTTTACTCCCCCCCCCCCCCACCTCTGTGTTTTCTAAACTTGAGATTTTGTTGAGTTTCTCAAAACGTTCAATTTATCATTGTGAAAAAAAACGTTGGGTGGATATTATTTGGAACCCAACACAGAAACCAATTAAAAAATAAATTAAGGAATTTATTCCTGTGTCTTCACGTTGAATTTATATAAAACAATATAATTCATGTATATGAAAAAGGGTTCCCTGAAAAAAACGTTCAAGGAAAAAAGCGTACACGGAAAATTGCGCACACTGAAAAGTGCCCACATGGAAAAAAAGCCAATGGATAAAAATGCCCACAGTGAAAAATGCGCACACATACAGCGCAATGAGCTAAAAGTGAACAGTATTTTACAATAAATTTAATTCAGAAATTTAAATACTTAAATAAAAATTATCCTTAAATAATTTAAATAAAAACTAAATTTAAAAATGCAAGAAATATAAAAATAATTATAATGAAATAAGTATAAAATGTATAAAATATAAAATGTACTGGGGTGAAATAAGGCCCATGTGGACCCAGTTCACACCTTCACCAACTGGGAAATGATGTGGAGCCTAGCCCACCCTCCATGTTGCTCAAAATATAATATATAAGTTGCTGAAAATCTTTTAAATCTTTAAACATAACTGACCATGGTTTAAAAACTGAAACTCGTATTAATAATAAAACTACTTTGTTGCAATTAAACCCAGTTATCACTATTATAAATATACAGGGTGTATCTGAAACCCTGTTACAAATTTGGAGGGGAGGTAGTATCGGTGATTTTAAGAAAAAAGTTGATATGAACATGGGTCCGAATTTGAATGATAACTAAAATATGAACAGAAATAAAAATGCCGCCACCAAGATCAACAAGTTAATAACTCAAGTTCTGTAAAGCCTAGATTAATGAAACTTGGAGAAATAACAGGGTACATAAAGCTGTTATTTGATCGAATTCCAACCAGGAGTTTCCGAGTTAGAGGCATCATCAAAAGAGCTGTGGCATAGTTCCTGTTATGCCAAAAATACGGCCATCTCATATAGTGACAAAACGAAATGAAGAAATTTTAGTTATAATGAACATAAGCAGTATGAAGCGGAATGGATCGATGAGCAGTTCATTTATAAGGAAAAAATAATAATTCCAATTATTGAAAATATAAATGTAATATCAATAAAATCCCATTTAGAATATCCTTGGGAATAAAAAAAGATATAACTGATTAGAAATAATAAAAAAACTATATAATGATTATAGAGTAGTTTATTTCTTTAAAAAATTTTGAAGAATGGGGGGGGGGG
>JAHWFO010106624.1:1893383-1955306 GCA_023313115.1 Rhysida immarginata
TGTTATAGTGACAATGGAACGTTTGTTAAAGATATTAATATATTGAGCATTGATTTATCTAAAATTACTGGAATGTTAAAAAAATTAATAAACTTTTTCCATAAAGAATTTATATTTGAGAAACTAGCATATTTGAAACACTTATGAGCAAAATTTATTACGGCATTTGAGATGTGGTTTACAATCATGAACTATGTCGCAAATAGATTATAGACAAAAATTAATATTAAGAAAAAAATTTTAAGCTCTTTTAAAAAAACTATACGTGTATTATTTTATATGGTTTAGCTGACTGAAGTTATCAACATATATCTTTTATGTAAAGGCAAACTAAATTGTAATGAAATTTTGAGTGAAATGGGAATTGTTTACACACTTGGCAATATATAGATGTCGGGTGGAACCTATAAGTATTATAATTATTATAAAATTTATAATATACTTTTGATATCACATATTAGATTTTTATCTAATTTTAATTCAAAATAAAATTTTGTAAAATTAAATAAATATTTTTATAATTATTGCATTAAAATTATTTTTATATTTCTTGCATTTTTAAATTTAGTTTTTATTTAAGGATAATTTTTATTTAAGTATTTACTTACTTACTTTTCAAACCCGCTTATCCGTTAGGGTCGCGGGGGCAGCAGCCCTATGGAGGATCTCCAGCGATCGCGATCTTCCGCCATCAGGTGCATGTCCTCCCTGGTAATACCCATGTGACTCGAACCCAGATTCTCCATGTAGTCTAGCCATCTGGTTCTAGGCCGACCCCTTGGTCTCTTACCTACCGGCTTGGAAAATAACAACTGGCTAGGAAGACTAGTTTGCGGCATCCGTATCACGTGGCCATACCAGCGCAACTGAGATCTCTCAATGCGGAGAAGTAGCGGCTCAACACCTAAAGATTCCCTTATTGTGCTGCTGTGCACTCTTATCTAGTAGGGTAACTCCTGCCACACCTCTCAGAAATCTCATTTCGGCCGCTTGTACCCACGATCGCACTCTTTCGGTCATTACCCAAGCCTCATGACTAGTGATGTCCGTTGGATCCGGATCTGAAAATATCCGGATTCGGATCTAGAAATATCCGGGTCCGTATCCGGATTTCGGATCTCGGATATCGGATCCTTTCGCTGGATGCGTATTAAGACTAATTAGGACTTAAGAGGACTAGGCTAACACTTAATAAAAGCTTTTATAAACTGCTTTCAGAAAAAGTTTGCATATACACAATTTCCTGATACAGGATCCGAATTTCGGATCTCGGATCTCGGACCTAAGTCCGAAAAAAAGATCCGGATATCAGGATCTTGAATTATCCGGATCTTGACATCACTACTCATGACCATATGTGAGAATGGGGACAAAGATAGATTTGAAGACTGAGAGCTTGGCTTCCTTACCCAGCTCGCGTTTCGTTACCATGGATTGCCACAGTTCACGTCTGACACAGTTTGAATTACATTTATTGTAAAATACTGTTCACTTTTAGCTCATTGCGTTGTATGTGTGCGCATTTTTCACTGTGGGCATTTTTATCCATGGGCTTTTTTCCAAGTGGGCATTTTTCAGTGTGCGCAATTTTCCGTGTACGCTTTTTTCATGTGCGCTCTTTTCTGGTCTCCTTTTGAATCGCCCTGTATAATGAAGCCTGTATTAACTTCAGCTGCCTCTGCAATTCATCTCGTCCTTCAGGGTAACTTGGAAGTGACTGACTCTGAGGAAATGTAAAGTAAATATACTTTCTTTATTACTTACAATTCGACATCATAATGCAAATTTATATTTTCTTACTAAATTATCTTCTTATTTAATAGGTGCTCAATACTTTCTGACTTCTGAAAAAACAAACTGAAGTTCTAAGAAACATTTTTCCTATTAATATAATTATTATTGTAATTGTATTATTGATTTTATTTGTTCGTGTAATTATAATTAATAATACTATTGATATAAATAATAAAACGTAAATAAATGAATGGTCCCAAGGTTACACGCTTTCTCTTCCCTGTACACGTAGTCAAGTCCCTATTACCTGGATCCTGCTGCTTGGAGCTCAAGCTTTAAAAATTAATATCTTCAAAACTGAGCAAAACACAGTTCTGAATTTTTTGTATTGTTTTTATGTTAGTATGTGTAAGTTTTTATGTTAATAATTTTTTAACGAAAAAAGAAAAATACCCACCTTCTGAGAAATTTGCATAAATAAAATAATTTTATTAAATTCAAATTTTTGCGCATGCGTAATATAATTTTAAAAATTTCATACAGAATCTACCAAATTTCGTTAAAATCCGAGAGGTTAGTGCCAACGCCTGCCTGAACTGACGTTGAATGACCCATATATAAAAATGGATGTATGTATGTATATATGTTTGTGTCTTATACAAATCTACAGTTTTATTCCAATCTTGATGAAATTGTGCACACTTTTAAAGCAAGAGGATAAGCACTGTCTGTGACATTTCTCAAAAAAAAATTTTTTCGAAATTATTCAATGAAAATCGATATTCAGATGGCAGTGCCACCCTATGGGAGCATTTTAAAACAATTTTTCGTGCATGGTTTTAGTTTCAATTTTGTGTCGCTATATATTGGGAGCATTTTAAAAATAGTGTTTTCGATTTTTACTTACTTACTTAGTTTTCAAACCCGCTTATCCGTTAGGGTCGCGGGGGCAGCAGCCCTATGGAAGATTTCCAGCGATTGCGATCTTCCGCCATCAGGCGCATGTCCTCCCTGGTAATATCCAAGCGACTCGAACCTAGATTCTCCATGTAGTCTAGCCACCTGGTTCTAGGCCGACCCCTTGGTCTCTTACCTACCGGCTTGGAAAATAACAACTGCCTAGGAAGACTAGTTTGCGGCATCCGTATCACGTGGCCATACCAGCGCAACTGAGATCTCTCAATGCGGAGAAGTAGCGGCTCAACACCTAAAGATTCCCTTATTGTGCTGCTGTAAACTCTATCTAGTAGGGTGACACCTGCCACACCTCTCAGAAATCTCATTTCGGCCGCTTGTACCCGCGATCGCACTCTTTTGGTCATTACCCAAGCCTCATGACCATAGGTGAGAATGGGGACAAAGATAGATTTGAAGACTGAGAGCTTGGCTTTGTTACCCAGCTCGCGTTTCGTTACCACGGATCGCCACAGTTCACGTCTGACACAGCTTGCTGCACCGATCCGAGCATCCAATTCTTTCTTTTGCCGTCCATCACTCGTGAATGCAATCCCGACATGGCATTTCTCCACCTGTCTCAATGAGGCTGCCCTAACATGGAGAGCGCACTGAGCAGGCTGTCTTGAAAGAACCAGAACCTTGGTTTTAGCCACACTGATCTTCATCCTAGCTTCTTCACATTTGGCTGCAAACCGGTCTAATGCATGCTGAAGGTTCATGCAAAAAGACCCAAGGAGGACAAGGTCGTCAGCAAAGAGCAACCTCTCCACCAGGCAGTCGCCCACCCAAACACGCTCATCGCCTCGGCTGCCCCTGTCTATCCAGTCCATAAAGATAATGAACAAGAGGGGCGACAGTACGCACCCTTGGCGGAGTCCAACACCCACGGTGAACGGTCTTGACTTAATGCCATTCATCCGGACACACATCTCAGAGCTTTCGTACAGAGACATGATAGCAACCAGTAATTGCCCATCCACTCCATACTCTGCAACACTTGCCAGAGCTTCTCCCAAGGAACTCTGTTATATGCTTTTTCGAGGTCCACAAAGCAAGCGTAGACCTCTTTTGCATACTCCCAGGATTCCTCAAAGATTTGCCTTAGAGCAAAGATGTGATACGTCGTGCTTCGGCCAGGTCGGAAACCACACTGCTCCCCCTACAGTTTGGAGTCGACTATTTCCCGACTTCTCTTCTCCAGACACTTAGCGTACACTTTCCCAGGAATGCTGAGCAAAGAGATGCCTCGATAGTTGTTGCAATCTCTCTGATCTCCCTTTTTGAAGATAGGGATCACAATTCCTGTCTGCTATTGCTTAGGGGCCTGTCCAGATATCCAAGCAACCTGACACACTCGAGTCAGCCACAGGATACTATCCTGATTTAAGGCCTTTAACATCTCGGACTGGATTTCATCATCACCTGCAGCTTTGCCAGTCTTCAGGGACTTAATTGCCCATCTGACTTCTGTTTCAGTGATACTACCGTGACTATTCTCCGCTCCAAGGTGCACCTCGTATGCTTCAGTTGTTGTTGTCACCGGATTAAGAAGAGATGCATTTGATGTCCCATTGGCGCATCAAATGGGACGCATTGGAGGATAGAGCTGTGAGGAAGACCTTTGCAGATAGCATATCTTTAAGTTTCAAAGAACTACCCAATGATCGTGGTACTGTTGAAGAGGAGTGGCAGTTGTTTAAAACTGCTGTGATTACTTCGACTGCATTGTGCTGTGGTCGTAAGCGGCCGTGTGTGGCGCAGGGTGGTGAGAAAAGAACTGCGTGGTGGAACTGTGAAGTCCAAGAAGCTGTCAAGGCAAAGAAGGAAGCCTATTTGCTATTGCTTGCAAATAAGTCAACTTCAAGTCGAGTGTGGTACACTGAGGTGCGAAAAGCAGCAGCAAAGACAGTATCAACAGCTAAAGCCAAGGCCTGGGAGAAGTTCGGGGAGAAATTGGAGGCAGACTATGGTTCGGCAAACAAGGTGTTCTGGCAGACCGTGCGCCACCTCCGTGGAAAGAAGTCTCTTTCATCACAAACTATTAAGAATTCAGATGGCAGGCTTCTGAAAACGGAGGAGAGCGTATTGCATAGGTGGACGGAATACTTTGCATCTCTTCTCTTCGATTTTTAAACATGAATTTTTGCTATTATTAAGTATTGAAAGGTGCTTTATGATATATATATAAATATTTATGAATGAATATAAGGTCTCATGAATGAATATAACGTAAAATTAATGATAGTCAAAATTGTTTTAAAGGTATCTGGTTTAGAGGAACCAATATGGTTCATTGGAACATTCAACGCTAAGATATGGCATGTTATATATCAAATAACTTGGAGTGACGTCTCATGATTGAATATAACGTAAAATTAATGGTAGTAGAAATTGTTCTAAATACACGTGGTTTAGGGGAACCATTATGGTTCTTTGATACTTTCAATGCTGAGATTTAGCATGTTATATATCAAACAATTTGGAGTGAAGTCTCATGAATGAAAATAACGTAAAATTAATGCTACTCGAAATTGTTTTAAAGGCACCTGGTTTAGTGGAATCATTGTGGTTCATTGAAACTTTCAGTGCTTAGATATTTGCAGGTTATATATCTAATAACTTGGAATGATGTGTCATGTTTGTATATAACGTAAAATTAATGATAGTCAAAATTGTTTTAAATACAACTGGTTTAGTGTGTCCACTGTGGTTCTTTTGTACTTTCAATGCTGAGATTTAGACTCTCGGATTTAATAACTCAGGTTCTGTAAAGCCTAGATTAATGATACTTGGAGAAATAACAGGGTACATAAAGCTGTTATTTGATCGAATTCCAACCAGGAGTTTCCGAGTTAGAGGCATCATCAAAAGAGCTGTGGCATAGTTCCTGTTATGCCAAAAATACGGCCATCTCATATAGTGACAAAACGAAATGAATAAATTTTAGCTATAATGAACATCAGTGAAAAGCAGTATGATGCAGAATGGATCGATGAGCAGTTCATTTATAAGGAAAAAATAATAATTCCAATTATTGAAAATATAAATGTAATATCCCATTTAGAATGTCCTTGGGAATAAAAAAAAGATATAACTGAATTAGAAATAATAAAAAACTATATAATGATTATAAAGTAGTTTATTTCTTTAAAATAGTTTGAAGAAGGGGGGGGGGGGGAAGGTAAAATTTTGTGAATATGTTAATTTGCGAATAAAGCACGTGTTTTGGGAACATGTTATAGTGACAATGGAACGTTTGTTAAAGATATTAATATATTGAGGTTGATTTATCTAAAATTACTGGAATGCTAAAAAAATTAAAAAACTTTTTCCATAAACAATTGATATTTGAGAAACTAGCATATTTGAAACACTTATGAGTAAAATTTATTACGGCATTTGTTGAAGTATAGGTATGATCATACTCGGTATGAACAGCAAGTATAGCTTGTGCTGGATTCTGAAGAGATGCTGTGATTTGATTTATCTCATTAACAGTAGATCTGTTTAAGTCTACTTCCCTGAGGATTATCTTTCTTTTGGTGGGAAAGAAATTTTTCTGGGGAGAGATTTTTTGGCGTATGTTAATATTTTTCTTTTCTAAAATTTTTTTTTGTTCAGAATTATAATAGAAGCATCTAGGTGATTGGCAAGCTTTCTGTATTCATCAGTGTTAAGCGAAAATGAATTTGCAGTCAATCCAGCAAGCACATTAATCTTGTTAATATCTTGATTCTCTTTGTAAACATCTATTTGATTGTTGCTGACCAGGAATCCAAGTTCCTCTGATGCTCTCTTGCCACCCTCGCTCTTTACATCCCCCCCTTCCCTACCCTTCTCTTTGCCACATTAACAGTAAATAAAATAACAGTAAAATTAAATGATTTACGGAATAGACTTTCAAAATTAGAAAAGAAAATTTCTGAATAATAAGTTATAGAAGTAACTTGTTGAATATCTTTGTGAATTGTTGATATATTCATTTAAATTGTAACTTTGATGTTATTGTAACGTGTATTACGAAATTAAAGTAAAATTTTTTCATATATATTAAAATAATTAATTCTTGCAATAACATACGAGGGTTGTACCAAAAGTAAGGTTCCCAATGAGCTACAGCCTCGAGGGAAGGTGCTAGGCTAAATCCGACAACAGTGCCGTGCGCAGTGGTTCCCGCACTCTCGAGCCCCACTCTCGAGCGATTCCTACGGCGCTCAGTGTTCGCTTGGCAGCCGTCAGAGATGGAAATGTTGATCGCCGCTCCCGCCAAGTGCGAGGTTCGAGCAGTAATCCGGTTTCTCCACGCAAGGAAGTTACCACCCGTGGAGATTCATCGGCAACAGACTGAGGTTTATGGTGAAAAGTGCATGTCCGTTCAGCACGTCCGAAAATGGTGCAGGGCTTTTGCTGAGGGTCGCACGGAAGTTCACGATGAAGAACTGAGTGGAGGACTGCCGGTTTCGGATTCGATTGCCCAGAAGATCAACAGTGAGCTGCTGAAAGATCGGAGGGTCACTGTCCGTGAACTTGTTGAACGCATTCCTGAAGCTTCCCACGGCACAATTGAAAGAACGGATTGGCGGGAGACTTCTTCGAGTTAGGAATACAAAAGCTGGAGCACCGTCTTCAAAAGTGTGTCGAAAAAAATGGAGACTATGTTGAAAAATAGACAACAGTGTAAGCTTTTCAACGATGTATAAATTAATAATAATAAACAATGTTTTCTACTTGTAAAAAATATGGCAACCTTACTTTTGGTACAACCCTCGTAAAATGAAAATCAATCAATGATCAATCATACAAGTTAAAATTTCAAATGCATACATTTAAGATTCTTTGCTCCGAATTCCTCACTATAAAAGATTTGCTTTATTTGCGAAGTAAAAATTGTCCTGAAATTTATTTTATATGTCCTGGAATTTTATTTTTCTCTGGTCCTGAAAAATATTTTATAATGCTCCGACCCCTGCCTTTGCAAGGCGCCGTTGGCACGTAGCAGTTGACACATTGCTGCCAATGACTTCACACAAATCTGCTGCATGTCGTTTTCTGATGACAATTCGCCTCAGAGCCGTGTCATCCGTTTTGTTGTGGATAGAGGCTGTCTGGTTGGCTTCTTCGGAGCAGTAGTTCCACTTACATTATAACGTTTAATGGTGTTTAACACACCTGTTTTACTGATATGTAACTCCTTAGCTATTTGTCTGCTGCTGTCCCCCGTTTGATAACTTTTAATTATAACACTCCTGATTTCCAAACTTAGAGTCTTTGTTTTCCTCATTTTGTGACACTTTTACATGAAATCACACAAATGAAAGCAATTTCAAATAAGATTACATGCCTCTTTATTCTCCGTTTACCCTTTTTCAGTTATTGGATGAAACCAAATTGAATATCCCATTTTTTTTTTTTTTCAATGAAATATCAGTGATGGACTTAACATTTTGATTGCAAAATTTTCATGATTTCCACCGCAAGTCAACCAAATGGGCGGATTTCCAGTTTCGTGCACACATTTTGCCGAATTTTCATGATTTCCACCACAAATCACCCAAATGGGTGGATGCCCAGTTTCGTGCATACTTTTTTTGTTACTCACTTTCTTTTGTTTTGACATTTGTTAATGCTATTTTGTTGTAAGATAGTGCTTGTGTACTACTATTGTAATCCTAACTCAGAATGGTTGTTAAACTTTATATTTTGCAGAAACAAAAATAAAATGTTTAATGGGGAGATGAAACTCCGGGGTGGCCTTAACATTTTGAAACTGACTATGCATTTCACGTGTTATCGTCGGCGATTCTTTCAAGCCCACTTTACTCTAAGGTGTTGTGATATCATAGAATGCTCTATCGCGCTATTGGTCGGCAGTTCGTTGATAGCGCCATGGCCGCTGCCGAAGTTAAAAATGAGATTACTATAATTATTTATACAGTTCATTAATAAATTTATAAAAGCTTCATTAAATTCATAAAAATAATTTAGATAGTTATATAAATAATAAAATTACTATTTAAATTACCATGTAATAAACTATGGGACACTAAAACAAAGTAGTTCGATCTGTTTTTTTTTGTTAAATTATCGATAATGATTTTTTAATTCGGAAAAAAAAAATTTTTCAGGCCACACTCACTTTTGGCCGCACTCCTAAAATTTTCAATCTTTTTGGGTTTAGAGCCGTGGCCTATATTTGAAAAAATAAGGTATTTTTCTTGCATGCACAATTTAAATTGTTCATTTATTTATTTTATTTTCTGTTTAGGACTGGATAACTAACCTCTGCCATTGAGAAGTATGTCAGAGTGTTCCTTCCAGGATAATTGGAAAAATAATCCAAATTTCAGTTGGCTGCAAGAGGTTCCCAAGAGTAAAAGAATGGCAGTTATGTAGCACACAGTTTGGTAACATGGGCTTAAAAATTGTTATTATTCATGAAAATAGAAAGAAACATCAAATAAGAGAGAAAAGTATTTATTTTAAAACCGTTCAAAAAATGTTTTCTTCAATTCGGAACCATCATCTTCAGTAGCCATAAGCATCTCAATCTGCACAGCGAAATCTCTTCAGGCAAGGAATTTTCACAGACTGAGGCGCTGTGTCCACAAGATAAGTTGCATTCTTCTAATGGCAGGGTTCATTTTAGGGCCACCCCGTTTGCCCTTTTGATGAAAAATTTCCACCCCGCTGCCCTTTGATCCTGATCACGTGCC
The DNA here is from genome assembly GCA_023313115.1 of Rhysida immarginata. Classification (NCBI taxonomy): domain Eukaryota; kingdom Metazoa; phylum Arthropoda; class Chilopoda; order Scolopendromorpha; family Scolopendridae; genus Rhysida; species Rhysida immarginata. The sequence continues at coordinate 1,902,788 of JAHWFO010106624.1, forward strand.
CCAATACCCAAAAGCGCACCCAAAAAGAAAAATCTAAAAATTTTGTAAAAGGATTAAGGAATTTCGAAAAGAACTATGCATTTTTTATAGAAAAAAATCATTTTTGAAAACATAATGCCCTTTTTTGAAAATTAAGGAAGTCCAGAATGAACCCTGTAATGGTATGGAAAAAAAAAAAACCTTGTAAAAGATAGTATTACAATATGGGCACGTCGAACGCGATGGTTGGGAGCTAGGTTTCAGTGACCACGTTAAATCAAGCCCCTTCCCTTTCCCGATCAAACTTTAACATGTTAAAAAGAGTAGAGCATATACGGTGTTTAAAAATTCGTTGTACAAAACTCGTATGTAGATTCTATACATAAACGTAAGATAGGAATGTCTAATAAACACATGTCCAAATTTGAAGCAGTTTTGGGTAAAGGCAGGTTTTGACTAGGAAGTGTGCACAGTTATTCCCCTACCAGTATCATGTCTTCTAACAATAAAAAGTCCCAGTTTTTCTCAAACATCGGTCTGAACTTGTAAATATTCGATAGTTTGGGACATGTCTTTTAGAAAATCTTGGGTCTGTAAAGCCTTCCTGCTTCTCTTGCGTTTCCATCAGCAGCTCCATACACCATGTGCAAATCAACGGTCTCGGCATTTGTTAAACCTGCCATTGGTACAAATAACTTGAAAACATGACAAGCATCACTTGATGTGAAGTCACCAGCTGCCGCCAATTGAAATTCAGCCAATGACAACACTTCAAAAGGAGACACTTTTGCAAACTTATACTATTATAGTTCCTACTTTAAAGCAACACAACTCTTACATGATTCATGTTTGATGCATTTTTATTTTACATTCCTCTCTTACCGTAATTTTCTGGGATATAATACTCACCCCCCTTCCCCACTTTGACCCTCTGTCCTGACCCTCCCCCCACCAAAATATATTATTTTTGTTTTAAATTGTATCTTCATTGCATTTATTATCAGAATATTAAATAATATTTACATTTTATAATAAGTAGTATTGATTTTTTTTAACTTTTTTTTTTTTTTTTTTCTCTGCGTATTATATCCCGAAAATTACGGTATATTTATGTTCTAGAATCTATATGTGTATTTCTCTACAAAATGAGAAACTTTTCTAAGAAAGTTATCTTGACAACTTTTTTTATATAAATACTGAAAAAAAAACAATCCATTAAATAGATATCTGCTGAATGATAAACAGCAATGGAACCAAAGATATTTTCCTTATTTTGGGATTTATTGAGCAGTTTTGAAAAGATCGATGCAGGGGACAGTTTCATTTGTCAGGGTACTGTACTCCAATTTTTGCCCTGCTGGCAAACTCTAATTATTTTTTTCTTATTGGTCTAACTGACAAGCGGTTTTCTTATGGCAGGGAAACTTGCTTAGTCCCATTCCCACCATATAGGTAACCTTTGGTACCTATTATATAAGCAGTCTCAAATAATACTTATGCTTACTCTATGGAACAAAGAATTAAAGAATATTATAACAACAATAAACTTTAGATATAAGTAATAATATATGGTGCATTTTGAAAAGTATTAAAGGGTAAAAGAAATCCCATCATCATTTTTCGAACACATCTACAGGTGAATCAAATTTGTACAAGACTTTACTCACTTTTAATATTCTGTTTGGGTTGGGTAATTTTTCGACCACTTGGTTTATTGCCACATCCTCTACATCATCTTCATCAAATCTAAATGTTTGACTTAATTGTTGTAGAGCTTTAAAAAGGTCGCATGGATTTTGCTATCTTCTTCATTTATTTGGTTAATAATGCTTACATATTTATATTCTGCATTTTATATGGAGTATCTAAAGTAATAACATGGCTAATGGTCAACCTAAGTCTATGTTCAGTTTTATATTCTGAATCCTCCACAATAAGTCAAGCAGTTGCATTATTGGTCAATTTTGCTCTTGAATAACGAAAAAGAAAGGAAAAAAGGTCCTGGAATAGCAAAATGGTAGCGTTTATTGTCTACGCATTTCGAATACACTTCTTCATCAGGGCAAGTGACAACGACGATGTGTCGACATCCACCATCGAATATATAGCAATTGTCCACCAATCAGATAAAAACCTTAAATGGTGCTGATTGGTGGACTTACAAGTTGTAACATAATAACAAGAAAAATTATGGTATTTGTCCATCAATAAGTTGGTGTCGAATGGTAGACTTAAAAGTAAGAAAAATCAAGTTCTTATATGCAGAGTTCTTATTGAGAAACTAGATTGATAACATAGAAATACAAATACAGGAAACATAATAAACAAATTTTCATAAACTTGCTACTGTATGTCGTATTCTGTTCGGTTGATAGACGATTTTGTTAACTACATCAAGAATGGGGTTCTTCTCAAAATTTATCTGGATATTTAGTATCGTGTCCTTGTCTGTTTTGAGATATTTACTTATTTCCAAGGCTTCATAGGTTAAGCAATATTCGAGCATAAAAATTGGTCTTTTATTCCTTTAAGGTAGTAACAAAATCATAAACTTGTATGGGTAATTGAGAATAGACTACGTTAATATATTAGAATTGGTATTTACTCCTTTTCTCAGATCATGTAAGATTTGAACATTTGTGATTTGCGTCGACATCTTTCATGCGGAGATTTTAAAATTTTGATGAAAAATAGGAAAGAAAATTCCGCAGCCCGGGATCGAGCCAAAGGTTCCTGGTTCGATCCCGAGCTGCGGAATTTTCTTTCCTATTTTTCATCATTATTTCGAACAGCTGAGGTCGGCGTACCATGAAAACCCTCACAGATCAACTAATGATTTATTCTTTTAAAATTTGTTGCTAATATCATTAATGGAAAGATTAATAGTCCTTTTTGTTTGGCTTACTTAAACTTTAATTGTAATACGCGGTTTAGAAATCAAGAATTTTTATATTCCTTGCTTTAATTTTTACTTATTATTCAAACTTTTATCTTGTTTTAATCAATTGCTTAATGCTAAGAGTACTTTTGATTGTTTTTTATAATATTGTCTAGTCTTGGTCTTTTATCTATATACAGGGTGGTCATAAATTATTAAGCACATTTTGACAGTGAATATTTTATTAACCAAGAAATGTACACACTTCTTGTGAACATCATTGAAAAGTACAACTCAAACAGTTTGTCAGGTGTCACTGTCACCACCAGGCGGCAGCACTGTTTGGCGTAGGAACACAAAACGCGACAATGGCGACCGTGCAGCAGAAAGCAATGTGCGTTCTTTGGTTTCATGAGCAGAAATCCGTGATAGCAGTTCAACGGCAATTCCGCTTGGAATATGGACAACCTGCTCCTGGAAAGGATTCCATAAAGGACCGCGTGTACTCCAGCAAAGTGCGTGATCTTGATGAATTGAAGGAAAGGATTGTGGCCGTCATTGCAACAGTGACACCTGAAATGCTGCGGAATACATGGCGTGAAATCGAATATCGAATGGATATTCTGCGAGTCACTGCAGGAGCACACGTGGAAGTGCTGTAACTTCGGAATATTACGGAAAAAAACTGTTTGAGTTGTACTTTTCAATGATGTTCACAAGAAGTGTGTACATTTCTTGGTTAATAAAATATTCACTGTCAAAATGTGCTTAATAATTTATGACCACCCTGTATATAAAAGAAGAAACTGAGTGAGTCAGTGATCAACGCACAGACCAAACCATAGGGCCTAGAAACTTGAAATTTTGTACAGAGGTTCTTTACAAAATGTAAGTGAGCACTAAGAAGGGGTTTTCGAAATTCAACCCCTCAGAGGGGGAAAAGGGGGTTGAAAGTTTAACACATTAACTGGTGTTGCACTATCCATAACACATTAACTGGTGTTGCACTATACCCTTAACACATTAACTGGTGTTGCACTACATAATTAACCATATTAACCTCTTTTAGGAAGGGGATAACGAATTATTGACAACGAGCCTAAATATGATTATGCAATGACAGGACATACATAAGGCAGTGTTTATCGAGGAGGCTAAGGAATCACACGGGTCTCCCTTCAGCTCCCTAAAAACGTCCGGACGACTGGTGAAAATTTGTGTGTTTGGCAAAAAAGAAAAAAACTATAAAACAGAAATAAAATTAACAATAAAATTAACATTGTTGCTTAAATAAAATTAACAATGGTTAACAACTGAAATTGGAAATTTAACTGGACACGCCCAGTTTTTCTTTCGTTGGATAGAGTATAGTATTGATCAGTGAAATTTGCAACAGAAAGATAAAAAGCTATCCGGGCATTGGAAACATCTGAACAACGGAAGCTCAGCTACATCAGGAGGGTATAAGAGCTTCTACGTCAAGGGCAAGGGAAATTTTAAAAGATAGGTCTAAAGCAGGGCTGTCCAAGATTTCTGTCCGTGGGCAGCACCCGTGCACGAGGGTAATCTTCCTTACCCCCCTATTGCACATTATGTTGATCAGTTCCTTAAAGTCGAATTGCTGATTATCAATTCGACATTGTAAAAAACGTAAAACGAGGCAGCTTGCCATTTTATTTCCTTCATTTTAATGTGACAATTTTATCAATAGCAAGTAGAATTATATTTTTTCCCCCGATAGGACATGATTACTTATTAAGCATTTCGAATCCAACCTGTGAACAATGAAAAAAAAAAACCCATATTCTCCCATTGCAGTTTAAATACTGGTTCAGTGATTTTATGCTTTTTAGGAATGTGTGCCATGTTATGCAAGACGAAAAACAAGCAAATATCAGTAACAAAAGAAATAATGCCTCCTGAGTTTTGGACTATCTCCTCGGCTTTACCCGTGAGCTTTGTCCGCGAGCATATTATGTTGCACGCGGACGACATGCACGAGTCTAAAGTATCCAGTGATGCTCCTCGGGGGTGAGGATGGATAACATTTTAATCTGAGACAGAACAACAAGAGGGTAAGTAAAGCCGGGCAAAGTTGGCAATTAAGAGGTTTCATCCCACCTCTGAGAATTATAAAACAAAAATCAAATTTGTAACAATACATAGCATTCCTGTTGTTCGGGCTTTTCTTAGAAGTTAACGTTTTCTTGGAAATATTTAATAATGATCAGTAACTGGAGATAATGGAGAGTTAGCAGACAATTGAGAAAGAGTGAAAGATGACAGAGGACGCAGTCCCTTCATTCGAGCTACAGTTGGCGACATAACCGATAACAAAGCATACATGTCCTATAATAATCTTTCGAAGGATTATAACAATAATTCATACCTATCGAAATGCCAGCGAAGAAATGAGTATTGGGCAGAGATGACAAAGTTATCCGGGTATCGCAAACATCTGAACAACTGATTCGTCTATAGACGGAAATTGTAGAATTACTGAAAACAAATTTATTATTAATTTCATGAGGTTGTTCTGTTTATCCTACAACTGTAATTATCTCGGGCAACGCCAGGTGTCTCTGCTAGTATAATTATATAATTTCATCAATACAGTCGAAACCCGTTAATACGAACTCGGTTAATACGAAAACCTGGTTAATACGAAAAATTTTGCTGGCCCGTCCCCATGAATGATATTTACATGTAAATTCATCCTCTTAATACAAACGATTTTTAATTAAAGTCCGGTTAATATGAAGGAAAATTTCGATAATTTAGTGATAAAATGGTGATCAGAATAAAAATTCTACTAAGTTTTCGAAGTATGCAATTTTCTAAAATAAAAATTAAATGTTTTCTGTTATCTATTACCACTGACTTCTAAAGAATCACATGTTCTTTCGGGCATGATGAACACCACTAATCACGTGGTGTTCACTAACGCGAATCTGCCGATTCTGTATGAGAGTGCACTTGTTTCAAAAGAAATTGAATCACGTGGCAATTTCAAAACAGGAATCAATTGGTCTTCTTCGATACAGACTACACAGATGCAGACTACACAAACTACACTACATATTGCTGCACAGCTGCTACACCATATCTGACGTAAGGAAAAAGAAACGAAAGGATCTTTTGCTAGAAGTGAAATTAAAAATCCAGATGCCGTTGAAAAACCAAATGCAAAAAAAGGACAGATTGCTAAAGAATTTGAAATTCCTTCATCAACTTTGTCAATGCTAATAAAAAACGCTGAAAAAATAAGACAGCAAGCAGAGACAAATGGGACACCTAAAAGGAAATGGATGCGAACAGTAACACATGAGAAAATGGAAGAGGCATTGCTAAAATGGTTTCAACAAGTAAGTTACTTTATTCTACAAAGTTTTTTACTTTTTTGCTGAAAGTTATCAGAGTTGATGGATAATACGAATTCCGGATAATACGAAAAAAATTTATGGTCCCGACGATTTCGTATTAACGGGTTTCGACTGTAACTTCATTAATATATAATTATTGGTTTTTGTTTCTTTTTTTGTTTTTTGTTTTGTGATTTGTCTTTTTGTCTTTGTTCTTGGTGCCTTGGTGGGGATTCCTGTGTGGCACCGAGCTACCTTGATCTTTATCTTTGGTAGCAATAAATCAATCAATCAATATATTTTTTTTAACTTTACTATGTGTGTAGTATAAGCTAAGTGAACATTCTTCTGTGGTCTCTTTCGATGTTCCATGTGGACATAATTTACTGCATTGGTCCAAATTGGTGGCTCATTCTTATGAGGTGGTTCTCAAAGGTGGACTTTCCATCTCCGTTGACCCAGGCTCTGCAGTGCTCATTAAACCGCTCCTTGATGGTCCTCTTTGTTGATTTGACGTAGATTCTTGCATGTGAGCTTTATACACCCCACAGGCTGTGTATTCGTCGCCAAGATCGGTGTTTTTTTTTCGGTTTAATGCATACCTGGATTTATTGTTAGTCCTGAAGGCTACTTTCACATCTCTTCACGGAAGATGTTAGATATCCTTGATATTTCAGGACCGGTATATCAAAGTGAAAGCGACAAATTTCTGTTGTGGTTCCAGTGAGGGTTGGCTTATAACTTTCTTCCTGGAGTTGTGCCTTGTTCTATTGAGTATTGCGTGGGTGACAGGGTCTGGAAATGATTTTTTTCTGGCTATGTCGTAGGTGAGAAGGGTTTCTTAGAAACAGTAGATAGAGTAGAAATCTTTCTTGAACATGAAATAGTTTTGTCTGTTTATGGTTCTAAGTGAATTTATACCATCTGCGTGTGTCCTCATCAATCCCATTTTCAATGAATCGAATTTCAATTAAGTCGATAGTTTCCAGGAAAGGTGTATTTGTATACAAATTTACCACATCCAAGGATAAGATCTACATATTGTCATCCAATTTGATTTCTTTTAGATCATTCACGAGTTTAGGCCATTTTTTTTTTTTTTTTACTATATACACTCACATGCCTAATAACATGTGGGACCTCCTCTAATCCTTCGAAGTGCCACAGTGCCACAGTGAAAGACATCTAAAGACATTGCCAACCATTCTGACTGGAAAGCTTCCCACAATTGCCCATTACAGAGCCACCACCGGCTTGCACAGTGAATACTTGACATCTTGCGTCCATGGCCTTCATGGGGTCTGCGCCACACTCAAGCCCACCATCAGCTCATATCAGCTGGATCGAGATTCATCAGACCAGGTCGCACGTTTCCAGTTACCAAGTGTCCAGTCAAAGTGTTCATGGGCCCGGGAGAGTTGTTGCTGACGATGTCTTGTTGTTAGCAAGGGCACCCTCGTGGGTCTTCTGCTTCCATATCCCATGGACATCAGATTTCGTTGCACAGTTCTCATCGATACAGGTCTAGCATCACCGTGGTTAAAATTTGACTTCATCTGGTGTAGTGTCAGTTGCCTGTTAGCGGTGACCATCCTACTCAGACGCCGTTGGTCCTGTACATTGAGAAGGTGTGGCCGACCACTGCATTGTCCTTGGTGGGAGGTAATGCCATTCTTGAATGACCCATATGTTGTGCTCCAGGCGACGTTCGAACTCTGATAGCTCTCATTGTGTAGCCATTGTCACACTGAACACCTCACTGATTTGCATATTTACACGGTTTGCACATGATGCTACTGCCACTTGAAAAATAGTCCACTGCTATCCCATGACTTTTGGCATGTGAGTGTATTTGTTGTTAGGAGGGCATAGAACGTTGATGGTATGTGCGACTTTCTTCGCTAGTATGTAGAATGTCGAAGAGATGCAATTAACTACTGGTCTTATTGGAGGGTTTTGTTTTTGGACCTTTACTAAGGCACGTATACGAGGTGGGTATGGTTTATCTTTAACGGTTTCCATCCCAACATGTCTTACACAATGGAAATGGAATACCAAGGTGGCATGAACCTCCTCAACATCTCTATCCACCTAAATGAAATAAAGAAGACATTGGAGTTTAGTGTCTTTGGCAAACCTACCACCACTAGCAACATGATAGTTTTTGGTTTAAATCACCCACCACAACACAAGTAAGCAGCTCTGGGATATTATTTTACCATAGACCTGACATACCTGGTCACCAAAGAGGACAAGAAAACAAGAAATCCTTCTCACCTATGACATAGCCAGAAAAACTCATTTCCGGACCCCGTCTCCCATGCAATACTCTACAACTCCAGGAGGAAACTTAAAAAACCAACCCGCACTGGAACCTCCAACAGAAATTGGTTACTTTCACATATACAGGACCTGAAATATCAAGGATATCTAACAATTTCCGTGATAGATGTGTGAAAGTAGCTTCAGGACTAACGATACAAGCAGGTATTCATTAAACCCGAAAAGACACACTGAACCTAGCGACGAATATACGGTCTGTGGGGTGTAAAGCTCATGTGCCCCACGTGTGCAAGCTATGTTGGATCAACAAAGAGGGCCTTCAAGGAGCTGTTCAATTAGCACCGCAGAGCCTGGGTCAACAGAGATGGCAAGTTCGCCTCTGCAGATCACCTCATAAGAATGGGCCACCAATTTGGACCAATGCAGGAAATCGTGTCCATCCTGAAAATCGAAAGAGACCACAGAAGAATCCTTACTTTTGAAAGTTGGAAACATAGCGAATAAAATTAATAAGTGTGATTACTCTCATAGTAACTAATGCTAAAAATCAGGCGAGCGCCGGATGTGTGAAACAACAGCGCTGCTGTCGATTTCAACCAACTTCGTAGCGTTTTTTTGCTGGCTGCAAATGGGAATTTCACATTTCGTGTTAAGCTTCTATAGTATATTTTATTGGTTCACTATTTGTAAGTGATGAGCGTGTTATATTGTGCTATTAGTGTAATTTGTGTATTGTTTGTTAAGATTAAAATGGCATTTTTACTCTTATTTTAAAAAATTTACTCGTTATATTTACTCGTGCGCGTACCTGATGACAGCAGATAAGATTACTTCATTCCTTCGGTGGTTAGCAAATTTCTGATTGTCGCCATTGTTGTTCTTGGAGATCATCAGAATTAAGCCCGTTTAGAGTTGGAACAGATTCGCGTTTCAATGAATTTTGTTTTAATTGACAATGAATTTTAAATGACAGGATTATAGAAAGAGCAAAATGAACTGAGCACACTATGCTGTTCGCATTTAGATACCAGGTCTTCGCTGGCGAAAGGTAATCCACTGCTTTTTAATCTATTCTGATTGTAGAAATCTATGACACGTAAAGTTTCAATCGGATCTCTTATTTACACATCCAAACAGAGGACAATTTAAAGGCATTCTGATAGAAAAAAGGCAAGGAAACTCTTGCGTTATGTAGAATCGAAACTAGGCCAGAATCAAAAGCGGTTCGCGGCAGGAAATCACTTCCTGCTCCGCTGATTCTCCTGAAGGGACGAGAGGGTCAATTTTCAATCTATCGAGGTGTTTTTCTTAATAAAATATTAAGATAAATCGAAAATCTTTGAATGATATAAATTTTATTATCCTGGATGCAAAATAAAATAAAGTCGAATTTTTCCGTGGAGTTTACCTTTAAGAAACAGTAAATAAATAGTAAGAAGACTATAAAATCGTGTTAGAAAATTAATTTTTAAAACTATTGTTAACCTTTCATCTTTTTCCTTGTAAGCGAGTACTAAAAACCCACAACTCGCTGGTCGAAAACGCACGCAGTGACTTCTTGCATATGTGCCAGAAAACTACAAGTATCTCACACTTTATGGTTAAAAATAAAAAAATATCTTGAAACAGAAACTAAATAACGAGATAAGTTTTGAGAAGAACCCTATTCTTGATACAGTTAACAAAATTGTAAACCAACCAAACAGAATATGACATACAGTAGCAACTTCAAGGAAATTATTATTCTATTAAGAATTTGTATTTGCATCACTAATATGCTTCAGAGATAATTGGAGTACTTTATATCTATCCGAACTCCCTTTATATCTATGCAAGGAGCAAATGAGTAATGTAGCAAAGCCTAGTTTGATTTTCCATGAAGAGGTTGACAAATTGGTTAGTGACCTTTTGTTTCTCTAATTGCATTTTCCGCGTGGACGGTGCGGCTAACTGTGGAGTATTGTACTTTCGAGACAGTATTAGCAATGCTGTGGTGTACCAGTGCTTGACTTGCCAGAAAGCCTTCCCATAAAGAATGCTAATTGAGCTTCTCCCGGCAGTATAAGCCTGTGTGTAATGCTTGTTTTACCCGTTTAGACATTATTAAGCTTGCGACGTTATTATATGCCACTACATGAATGTATTAGGTTAAGCATGACGTAACCATTCTTCCATAGATGGGATTACTCTGAATATTCTTCCTTCATAGGAAACAACAGATTGCCTCATATCAGTCAGACCTCCATGGAAGGGCATGACAGTCATGTGATGGTAGCAGGATCCCCTTAAACCTGGTACATTGAGAACGGTGAAACACGTGTATACAACACGAAAAAGTTGTCACCAGAGAACAGATTGGGACCGTTCAGAGCATGAGCTCAATAGCTGTACTAAGAGGAACAACCTTGGTGGGGGTTACAGTGCCCCTCCCCAATATTGCATTAGCTAAGCAATTAATTAAAAGGGGCACATGACATCACAGCGACGTTGATCGGCTGCAATAAGTTGGGTTGCCCTCCGTACAGATGTTGTTAGTTGTGGTATCGCCCATGGCTGAAGCCATCCTGCACCGTGGTGAACAGAGGCAATATGGCCGTCATTGAGTTAGTTGTTGAGAGTATAACCCAGAGTAGCATCTTAGGAAGCATTGGATGGTATCAGTATAAGAGAATGTTAGGAATCTGTTATTGGCAATGATAGTTTAGATATAGTTAAAATTTGTATAAAGCTCATAGGCTAAATTAGAGGGGCCCCTCTCAAAAGTATTTGGAACGTAAACATTTGTATTTAATATGTAACTTGACTAGCTGTTTTATATTTTGCATTAAAGTGTTGCTGCAAAAATCCAGGCGAGCTACTATCAATGCTTGCCCTTAGCCAGGTCCCGAATTCTTGACGAATTTTTCCCACGCATCGGACGATTACACTTGCTTGACCACTAGTGGTCAGTGTACGTGGGGGCGCACGTCACAATGTTAAATCTTGTAAGTCCCCCAATCAGGACCATTTAAGGTTTTATTCCTGATTGGTGGACGATTGCCATATATTTGGAGGTGGATGCCGACACAATCGTAGTCGTCACCTGCCTTGATGAAGAAGTGTATTCGAAATGCATAAGCAATAAACACTACCAATTTGCTATTCCAGGACCTTTTTTTCCTTTCTTTTCATTAATAAGTTTTGACTTGATTCCATAATCATTTGTTCTGATTTTTAAGTGTTGGCAGTCATTGTTGTTACAGAAACTGCTTTGATGTTTCATCATTAATACAACAGAGATTGATATTAAATCCAACTCATAAAAGTTTCCAGCTGCCTATGGAGGGAGAGAAGTGATCACACCGGTAAATTATGATAATGAATGCACATGACAAAAGATGACCAGAATTCCTGATAAAAGAGATATTCACATAACATTAATTGCAATCATTAATAAGAGTTACATTCTTCTGATGTGTATCTCTCCATGATCAAGTTTATAGTGAAACTCAACATATCCTTTTCCTAACTCTTTGCCTCAGTGGACATAACTACAGTCGAAACCCGTTAATACGAAATCGTCGGGACCATTAATTTTTTTCGTACTATCCGGAATTCACGTTATCCATCAACTCTGATAACTTTCGAAATAAGCATAGAAAAATTATTGTTATAAAATACGTACATTTTTATTCCGTTCCTTCAGTAAAAAAAACTGTCATTTTGGTCTGTCTACATTACATTACAAAATTTCTGCTTAAAACATTATTTACTTTTGGGTATAACGTAAATAAATCAGGTGGAACATTTTCCCCATACAAAATAAATGATTTCAGATCGTCCATCACAGTAATCATACGCTATGTTGATGGAGCAGAGTGCTGAATTTACCTGGAATCATCATCACTTTCGACTCCGCCATCTTGGTTTATATCTAGACACTGTTGCACGTGTACAATATAGAAAAAAGTAAACTTGTTGAAACCATTTCAGCAATGCCTCTTCCATTTCCTCATGTGTTGCTGTTCGCATCCGTTTCTTTTTAGGTGTCCCACCTGTCTCTGCTTGCTATCTGATTTTTTCAGCGTTTTTTATTAGTGTTGACAAAGTTGATGGAGGAATTTCAAATTCTTTAGCAATCTGCCCGTTTTTTGCATTTGGTCTTTCAACAGCATCTAGAATTTTTAATTTCACTTCTAGCGAAAGATTTTTTTAGTTTCTTTTTACTTACGTCAGACATGGTGTAGCAGTATGTAGTGTAGTCTGCAGCTGTGTAGTTTGTATCGAAGAAGACCGATTGATTTCTGTTTAAAATTACCACGTGATTCAATTTCTTTTGAAACAAGCGCGCTCTCATACAGAACCAAACAGATTCGCATTAGTGTACACAACGTGATTTGTGGTGTTTGTCATGCCCGAAAGAACATGTGATTCTTTAGAAGTCAGTAGTAATTCACCTTTTCATTACGTCATCTCATGGGCGGTGCCATTATGGTAGTGAAAAAAAAATAAAAAGTAGAAAACGTGAACTACACAGATTCAAAAGAAGAAAATGTGTTATAACGAAAATGTAGCAAACCCTAAAGATCGTGCAATAGCTCGTTATTTCTGCAGCTTCGCTACGGGATGATATAAGCTCAGGGTTGCCACAGGCCTCGAAATCCTTGAAAAGTCAGGGAATTAAAAAATGGTCAGGGAAATCAGTGAAAAGTCAGAGAATTTGAAAATGGGTCAGGGCAACTTTTTATTACTGACTTGTTATCAGCTATCTACAGTGCGTTTCAAAAATACTGTTATAAAAATACTGTTATAAAAATACTGGGAGGTAGTATGGGTAATTCTAAGCAAAAAATTTCATATGAACATGGGTCCGAATTTGAACGCTGACAGAGATATGAACAGAAATGAAAATGCCGCCACCAAGATCAACCAGTTATGGTTCTGTACCTCCTAGAATAAAGAATTTTTGGAGGAATAATGGGGTACATAAAACTGTGTGCACTGTTAAAATATGATTGTCTTCCAACAACTAGTTTCCGACTTCGCATTCAAAATCGTAACAGTTCTCATTACATACTAACTAGCAGATGCTACGATGTTGAATGCGTAATTCAGAAACTATTCATTGGAATCCGAGCAAATTTTAAAGGTGTACAGTTTTATGTACCCTATCATTCCACCAAATTTCATCATCCCTGAGTTATTAACATGTTGATTTTGGTGGCGGCATTTTTATTTCTGTTCATATCTCGGTTATAGTTTAAATTCAGACCCATGTTCATATGAACTTTTTTTTTTGCTTAGAATTACCCATTTTACCTCCCTAAAAGTTTGTAAAAGTATTTTTGAAACTCCCTGTATATGGCCCTATGGCCATGCCAGTTTATCTTCGATCAACAATTACTACTAGATTTAGGTACTGTAATAAAACCACTCGGCAATATCGGCCGCCTTTGCTTATACGTATTTATATTTATATTTGGAATATAAGTAATTTATATTCGAATATAATTTTGAAAGGCAGTGACGTTTTGCGATCTGGCCTTGACAGCCAGAAACACCGAGTGCAGTCAGGTCCAGGCTTTCCAGTGTCTTAGAAATATTCTTTACAAAAAACTGAGTTTCTAGTCAGACATGTGATTCAATTGAAAAAGAATTTAGGTCGCTTACTTCTAAGGTTGAATTCAAGAATTTATGCAAAGAATACCAAAGAAAAATGAGAGTAGACCATTTTTGGAGAGATTTTCTGAAAGGCAAAGAAAAATTTATATAGATTTCTCAAACTAGTGCTGATTTTAAGCCATGGGAAGCTTTTGTGGAAAAAGGCTTCTCGGTAAACAAAGAGCTCATGGCTGAAAATCAACTAAATGAGTCTCCGATTGCCCAAAGGAGGGTGTATGACGGCCTGAAAAGTGAAGGAGGTGTGGCATAGCGTTCAAGTTGACTAGAAAATGATACATTCATTTAGGAATGCGAGGAGTAGATACGGGGTGACAATTATTGAGCTATATGCAATAAAAAATCAAATTTTCAAAACTACTGAGTTCAAAAATTTTATTCAAATGTAAAAAGTAACTACAGATATTCAGATTTAGTTTATGACGTGTTTGATATGCTTGCTATCAATGGCTATGATGTGGCACACATGAAGAGCAAAATTCTACACTGAAAAATGCCTATAATAGTACTTAATAAGTTTGTATAGTTTATTAATTAATAAGCATCGTCAGCATTTGTACTTTTCTGGATTCAGCCGCGTCCGTCTCTGCATTGGTCGGGCGAGATAGGCGAAGGATGATCGCGTCTCAGCTGTTCATAACAGTAAGGATGAACGTCTGTCGTTTCCGAATGAAACTTCTTCTATATCCTTTAAAAGGAAATTAAAATCTACATCCGATTCATAACTACTGCTGGTGTTCTAATCCTCTTGTTCTAAGCTTAAACCATCGTAACATAGCATGTGTATAGAACTAAATGAAGACGACAGTCCTGCGAGGACGTCACTTCCTCTGTGTAATGGAGTGCGGGAAGTGACCTTGACTTTCGTAATTTTCGTTCGTTTTATATATTTCGCGATCGATTTAAAAATTTTTCATTTATGCCACATTATTATTTATATCTCGAATTTTCATTTTAAATAATGTTGTATATTAGGCTGGAGTTGCCCTTTAATTTTAATTTTCATAGTTATATTACTATGTATGTTCACCTGAGTGAATTCAACTATTATTAAAATTGTAAAAAATTGGTCTGATCTGTCCCATCCCCCCTCCCCTGCTGTGTAATTTTTTGAGTTTAGACTTTTGCTATAGGTATGACGAAAAGTCGGGGATTTTTGAAAAAAGGTCAGTGAAAGTCAAGAAAAACTCAGGGAAATTGAAATCGGGAATTCTGTGGCAACCCTGAAACTCCTAGGAATCAAAATGAACGGGTGTAATGGCGGACGACTACAGTGTCCCTCCTAGTGGACAATATGTTCTCTTAAAAGGTGAATAGATAACAGAAAACATTTAAATTTTATTTTAGAAAATTGCATGCTTCGAAAACTTATTAGAATTTTTATTCTGATCACTATTTTCTCACTAAATTTTCGAAATTTTCCTTCGTATTAACCGGGCTTTAATTAAAAATCGTTCGTATTAAGAGTATGAATTTACATGTAAATATCATTCACAGGGACAGGCCAGCAAAATTTTTTGTATTAACCAGGTTTTTGTATTAACGGATTTCGACTGTACCTTCACTTTATCGTTGATGTGCTGCCCAAGCTCCTGGAGGATGTAGTGCAGGATATTCTGAGAAGAATATGGTTCTAACCTGATGGAGTGCTTGCACACTTGACTTGTGTTCTGTGACTATCTTAATGACACATTCGGTAATTATTGGATTGGTAGAGGCGGACCAGTTGCATGGCCTCCCAGCCACCGGATCTTACTCCCCTTGACTTCATATGGGATTACATGAAGGCATTGTCTATTGTACACCTTTCACTGCCATTGAAGAGCTGGTTTCCCACATTGCAGTCGCCAGCGAAGAAGTCCGTGAAATGCCAGGGGTCAATTTTGCGATGATGCAATGCATATATCGAAATGGCTGGTGGACACTTTGAGCAGCTTTTGTAAGCATTGTTCTCACGTGTCAATAAACTCATTGATTATCAATAGGAGACATAAACCAACCACTTTTCCACAAAAATTTTAATACACATGAATATACATTTCAGTCGCTACACGGCCTTGGTTGGGAAAAAAATAAATAAAAATAGGAAAGAGAACAATAAGACAAGATTGAATACCACAAGATTATGGAGTCTAATTTGCATAATCTTCTTATTGGCGCTATTCTCCAAAAATGGTTGCATACATAAAACAAAGGCAAAAAGACCACTGAGACAGTCCTCTGGAGAATGAAACGCTTCCCTGCTATGTAAGGGGATGTTTAATTTGTCTGAATATTATGGTATCATAAAATCCATTAATTATGTTATTTATCATCTTATTTAAAAAAAATACACTAAATAGATAACAGAAAAAGAATACTTGCCAGTGGGCTGTCGGCTGTTGTGTACCCAAGCGTGCTTCTCTGCCCAGAGCTCGTTTAACACAGAGCAAAATGGCATCAGAGTGCTTTTGGCGTTAACCTAACTAATTCAGGTCGTTTACATTTCATTACACGCTTTAACATATCTGTCTTTGCTGTAGACATCGTGACACGTAATTCAAAATTTAGACTGGGACTGTTCATAAAATCTTAGCACAAAGTTTAGGTTAAATTAAAATAGTCAAAATA
Organism: Rhysida immarginata; assembly: GCA_023313115.1. Lineage (NCBI taxonomy): Eukaryota > Metazoa > Arthropoda > Chilopoda > Scolopendromorpha > Scolopendridae > Rhysida > Rhysida immarginata. The sequence continues at coordinate 1,919,558 of JAHWFO010106624.1, forward strand.
TAGTTTAAATAAGTTTTATTAGGAACTGATCATTTATCATTTAATAATGATCAAGTTGTGACATTATTTTAATGATTTTCAAAGCTAATATTGTAATTAATGGATTCAGTAGCAACTATTTTGGTTTGGTTACCCTCTATGGGTCTTTTTGGACATTCAAAACTATAATTTTTTTAATACGAGGGTTGGGGCATAAGTCATGGCAACTATTTTTTTTCTTGTAGATATGTGAACTGATCACAAACGTATATGTGTCGTGTGGAAGTTCTGCAGGCATAGTGTGTATGCAGAACAACAGATGGCTCTGTGATAGCTGGTAGTAGCGCAGCGAGGGCTGTGAAATCAGTCAGTTGGTGAGTGTCGTGCGAGATGAAAAGTAACCCGTGTTGAGCAGCGCGCTTACATCAAAATAGCCGTGCAGTGAATTAGTGGAAGCCCTTGGGAATAATGCTCTACCATATACCGTACAGTAGCACGGTGGGTAGGAAAGTTTCAGCAAGGACGTGTGTTGTCATTCTTTTGCACCGTGAAGGCCATATTGCCCTGTATACTACCGTAATAAATTAGTGTTTTACGATATTTCAGTGCTATTCATTGTCCATACATGTAGTTAACACCTAGTCCTTTCGTCTGTATATGTTACATTTTCCAACCAGACGGGTATCTTCAAGAAAAAAAATAGTTGCCGTGACTTTTGCTCCAACCCTCGTACATATATAGGTTTTTTTAAATGAGTTATTTCATGTTGTATGCTGCAGAGTAGGCAGTTATCTATTAAAATTATATTGAAATATAAATAAATATTTATCCATGTATTTTATGTAATATTGGCCTGGGACAGCCAATTTCTCACTTTGCTGAGAAATGCCCATATAGGGTTAGTTCAACAAATTTTTAAATGCTTTTTATAAATAAGTTAATTGTATATTGAGATGAATGGTTATTTATTTCTAAGAAAAATGATGAAATAAAGTATAAGTTAAATAAAAATTAAATTTATGACTGTGTGATTGACTGCAAAAATAAAAAAATAAAATAAAAGAAAAGCGTGGCAACTATCTCTAGACATCACTTTAAAGGGCAAATGACACCAATCATATCGCTGTCGACACAATATATAAATCATAAAGAATGCAACATAAAAAAACAACAACAACTTTTTAGGGAAAAAGTTATAAATTTTTTAAGAAACAGGCAACAAATATGCAAAATGGTACCCCCTCTGTTTGAAAACGTTTTTAACGTATAGTCAGCCTTTGTCTACAGAGAAAACTGCGCATGACATCATCTTAGCCAAACTGAGATTATTCGTTAGTGGACGTCTATTGACAAGCATTTGTCAAACCATAACGAAATGCAAAAGCAAAAATATGGATTCTTCAGATAAAATGAATAACAACCACAAATTGTGTAATATTCCATCCATATGAATGTGGTCCAATTCAAAAATATTTTTTTTTTTTTTCATTTATTTAATTATAGGTTACATATAAGTAGAGCCATCGAGGTCCAGTTTGGTACAAAACCGACAAGTAGGGACCAAAATAAACATTCTAAATAAACACAGTAAATGATATCAAAAACTAAAAACAAAATTAGTATGTGTTAGTAAACAAATTAGAAAATTTAGGGACAGTAGGGTGCACAGCCAGACTATATATACTGATCAACCTAGATGTGATCTAATAATGGCAAACAGGATAAGTCCACCTTACCTATTATATTAATCGACACTACAGTCGTTAAGGGATAAAAGGATAAAACGTCCAAATCCACATATACAGTAATAAGGAAAAAAAAATAAATACTAACAAGCCCTAAACCTAATATACAGGATAAAAATACAGCGACATAGTAACCGGTTAAAGGATAACATTTGAGTGATATTACAGGGTGTTTCTAAATTATCTCCTTAATAAATTTCAATGTGCCCCCGGTTTATGGCGTGAAGGACGCCAAAGCAAAACTCGATTTCCTCCCACGTCCAGGGTAGCATTTTGGTGTGGTTTAATGCATGATCGAGTAATCGGACCTTTCTTTTTTCTGAAGACACCATTACCGCTGCAACTTGCCTAGATATGCTGGAGAACTACCTGATTCCGCAGGTGGAAGAACTGCAGCCCAACATAGTCTTCCAACAGGATGGAGCACCTCCTATCTGGGGCCTGCAAGTTAGGCAGTCCCTTGATACGAGCTTTCCAGGACAATGGATTGGAAGGGATGGGCCAATCCCTTGGCCCCCTCGCTCACCCAGTGCGAACCCTCTGGATTTTTTCTTCTGGGGATATGTGAAAGACAGAGTGTACAAGACCAACGTTGATGACATTGAAACTCTCAAGAACGGAATAATTGAAACAATCGCTGAAATCACCCCCGAAATGCTAGCCCGAACGTGGGAGGAAATCAAGTTTCGCTTTGACGTCCTTCACCCCATAAATGGAGGGCACATTGAATTTTATTAAAGGATGTTAAGAAACTATTTGAGTTTTTGCTTTGTGAATAAAAGAAATCATGTTAAAGTGTTTAATAGTTTTTGAGTAATAAACATGCATAATACGGGAGATAATTTAGAAACGCCCTGTATATTAAAGTATTGTGGTATAGAAGTCTAAAGGTCACAGAGTCAACTTGTCAAGCAAACATGATGTTTTAACTCTCGGCGAAAAGATGTACAAAAATGAAGCTTTGTTAAAGAGCGAATTTCTAAAGAGCACACCTGCAAATGAAACTTGGTTTCTTGCTTAATTATTCAATACCATCGGTAAATATACATTTCATGCTTGCCTAATTGAATAGAAATGTATGTCCAGTACGTAAGTAATAGCAGTGATATTATGCATGAAGAAGAAAACTGATGGTGTGAAAACAACAGCAAGAGCACTGACAAATCGGAGGCAGTCATTTATGGAGGAAGAAAATAATAATCAGTTGCTCAATATATGCAATAAACATTACAAATTACCGTATATACTCTTCTATAAACCGAGATTTTTCTTGCAAAAATGACCTCTAAAAAGCACATTGGGCTTAAGCGCGAGTCAATGTTGACGAAAGGTCTTGTAACCAGAGGGTTCTTATAAATGGAGATTACAAAAAAACTAAATAATTTATTAATCTATTTAAAATTACTGTAACTTACTAACCCTTCTACTGCTTAAATAAATCCTGACGATAAAATTATCTGCTCTTTGCAGTATAATGAAGTCTTTAAAAGGCTATGGCAGCCGACACTTTCGATGAAAGTTTAGCATTCTGCACTTTATCCCAAAGTAAAAATTTAAAAAAAATCATAACTGTGTATTATGAAAAATTGCATATAGCGATTCAGGAATAAAACCAGGGAAAATAAGGGAGGGGGGTGCTAACGAAACCAGTGCATTTTTATGTGTTCTTTCATTGCAATACATCAATAAATTAACCTAAACAGTTGTTCAGTAGATAATGAATTCAAAATGGAACATTAAAACATCGAAGATTCAAGAACATGACAATGTTATTATCAAGAATATTAATTTATTTAATCAGAAAAGGGAAATGGGATTTTAATCAATAAAGGCAAATCAATTGGATCTTACAGACTAAACTCATGAGTAGATAAGGCCTGCATGCACATATTAAAATATCGTCCTCCTTTAGAGATGCCAGTCCTTTTGTATGTTCTGTCTTCCTTGATAAGTGTCCTCCTAATTGTCCTCCTTTTTGATATCTTAAAATTAATAGCGCCGAACTGTTAAGTGTGCACTCCACGTTTCCACTGCGATAGCGAACGTGTCATACATCTGGCAGTAAGTTGGTCTCAATAAGGTGACCAACCCGTCCTCCTTTGGGGAGGACAGTCCTCCTTAGAAAAATGTCCTAATGTCCTCCTATTTAGTCTTTAGTCCTTCTTGTCCTCATTCATTCATTATTAATACTATATAATAAAGCAATATTGGAGGGAAGTGAAATCGCCAATAGTGTCCTTTTCAGTTTCACTAAGCCTAAAGGAGGACGATTGGTCACCTTATTTTCAAATAGTTGGTCACACCTTAAAAATATAAGTCTTGCACATTGAGGCTGCATATGAAGTAAGAGAACAAATGAATAATTTCAGCTTAACAAATGTCTTAAGTTTAATTTATAAAATTGCTCAGGTGAATATTTTACGAAAATTAAATGTTAAGTCAATACCCCAAATGATTGTAAACAATCTCTGTCACAGTTCACGCACTGTCTCATGATGCACGTGCTACGTCTATCACGTGGGTAGCCTGTAACACGAATTGAATTGTACTCGTGGCCGGTTTTTTGCATATAGTGTCACACACCAGTTGATTGTACACCTTGCGCTGTACCTGAAGTTCGTTACTCTGCTCACTACTCACTGATGAAGACATCTGTCGGATGTATCTGCCACCAATCTCAACCCGTCGGATTGGATGTTTGTCATGTCGATCACAACTACACTGTCTGCCTGGTCTTCTGCGCTCTACTGCCTGAGCAGCTTGGAAGACGGGCCTGGCAGATATTCAGCATTGACGCTAGACTAGTGGGTAACCTTAGAACACATCGTTTCATTGATCGATATCCATAAATGTGTGCGAATTTGGATACATAAATATGAATTTGGCGGTCCATCACAGAGTAAGATGAAGAGTGTCTGTACTTTGCTGTCTTGTTCATCTCTATATCCTTATTCTTGCTTTCCGTTAAAACTAAAATTAGTAACAAACGATCTCCCCCCCCGCGCGGGGGGGCGGGGGGGGGGGGGGGCGGGGGGTCTCTCTCTCCCCTAAAGTCATGTGATTCGATCATGAACGATCGATTTTCCATTGTTGTGGCTCGCATTAAGCACTCCTTAACGAAGTTGTCCCCTCCCGTCTTGAGCAAGAAAATAATAAATACTCTTATAGTTACCAAAAGAAATATCACATTGTAATTTGTAAGAAAACAAGTAGTTTTGGTGATAGAGATGTATTATCTAAACCTCGTATACAGGGTGGACCAATAAAAACTCGCCACTGAAATTTCTAAGTTCCAGGACAATAGGTTTTGCAACAATAGGTTTAATCAAGGAATTAAATAAAGAGGAAATGAAAGCTTAGTTAGCTTTCGGAAACGCAATGTTTCCGGACAAACTCTGCAGCCATACCGTATGTTGTAAGCTGCTGACGGGCTGAAAATTTGTTTAGTCTTCCTTAAGTTGTATTAAATTTAAAATATAATAGAGCTAAACAGTAACGGCCCTAGAATATGAATAATCCATTTACCGGAAGAAAAATGGTTTCGATTTTACGAAAATCGAAACTCAATGTTCCTCTTATGAGAAATCAAAATTTTAAATGATGATTATTATTAATTATATTAAATAGGTTTTTCATTGAAACGTTAACAAAAGTCGATACGCACATAGTCAATAAATCAGAGTCAGAGTTATCTAAAATACAATATTTTACCAGCGTGCTAAAGCCTTGATTGTCCGCTTTCTATCCCAAGATGCTTTGCGAAGTCAAGCTTGACGAACAAGTGTATGCCACTAAACAATGGCTTTCACTTCCTCTTGATTTAATTCCTTGGTTTAATCAGCAATACTTGTGCTGGGAATGGGTGACAAATAAGAGTTGAATAAACCTGTTTGGTTAAGTGTTAAAAGGAAATGAATAATTCAAAAGCATTAGGAAAAACATCAGCCGTGCCATTTTATTTCGAACTCCAACAACAATCAAACTTCACTTAGTAATTAAGATAGCTTTGAACAATGTGCAGCATATTGGCTTTTTACAACAATTAAGATTGCCTAAATTAAGAAAAATTGAAATTAACAATTAATCACTTTACATTTCCAACATTCAGGGCCCCCATGATACTTGTATCATAATTAGTGCGGCAACGGACATAGCTTATGGATGGGGCATTTTATCGTACCTTTTGCAGTTCTTATAGTTACTATACTTACTAGTTCGTCGTCACCTTTATGTAACGCGATGACTCTGGCTAAGGGCCATCTCAAGGAATCACTATCATTTTTCACTAGCACTAAATCGTTTAGCTCAATACTTTGCTTCACCACAGTCCATTTCGGTCTCTGTTGTAATCTATTTATGTATTCAATTTTCCACCTTTTCCAAAAACGTTGAAATATGTTTTGTAACAGTTTCCACCGGTCTAACCGGTTTATTGGGATTTGTGAAACATCTGGTTCCGGTGCCACTGTTAAACTGCCTCCAATTAGGAAATGAGCTGGTGTTAATGGCGTCAGATCGTTTGGGTCAGATGTTAATGCACATAGTAGTCTTGAATTTAGACTTCCTTCAATTTGTAGTAATACTGTTAGTAATTCTTCGTACGTCAATTTGTGTTCTCCTATCACTCGTTTGAGGTGATATTTTGTAGACTTCACTCCGGCTTCTCATAAACCTCCAAAATGGGGTGCGGAAGGAGGATTAAAGTTCCAATTTTCACCTTCATCTGCTAGCATTTTCTCTGTTTCATGTTGTTTTGAAGAATTGCATTTGCTCCTACGAAGTTCGTACCGCAATCACTGTAAATCTGGTTTGGTTTTCCTCTGCGAGAAATAAATCGCCTGAATGCTGCCAAAAAGCAATCTGAAGACATATCCGTTGCTAGCTCAAGATGCACAGCTTTTACTGCAAAACATATGAAGATCACGATATATGCCTTATGAAGAGCAACTCTTCCGGGTCCACGTCGCAGTCTTACCAGTATAGGACCTGCGCAATCCACTCCCGTATGATTAAATGGTTTGCTTGGATTAACTCGTGATGCGGGTAAAGATCCCATCAGTTGAGATGCTGTTTGTGCCTTTGCTCGAAAGCATTTTTGACATCTATATATGCGTTGACGAACAAGCTTTCGTCCTCTTATGATCCAGTAACTGTTGCGTAAGAGTCCTAACAACAGTGTTACACCAGCATGAAGATAATGAATGTGCTCATAATCAACTATCAGTTTTGAGAATTGACATTGATCTGATAGAATAAAAGGGAACTTTTGGTTGTATGAGAGCACTGCATTTTGTGGCAGAAGCCCACTCGAAGCAGGCCCGTTGTATCCAGGAAAGGAGTCAACGACAAGATTTTGCTTTTGTGATGTAAAGGCTTGTTTGCTTGTAGAGCTAAGATTTCAGATTCAAAATACTTCTTTTGTGAAATCCGGATCCACACTTCTCGTATCCTTTGAGTCTCTTCCGTCTTTAGACCGCCGTTTTTTCTGATTAAAGAATTCTGCTTGCGACTATTGAAAATGAAACGTAGACAATAAGCAGTGATTCGAAGAAGAGTCATCAAAGAAGAATATCTGTCTAGTAATGAGAAATTTTCCGTTGTTGTCAGAACACTAGTTTTTTCTTTTCTAAGTGTCGAGTTGCGGCATCGATTTCTGGTGTATTCTCTAGAGGAAAAGAAAATGTAGAGAGCCACTCAGGTCCTTCCCACCACAATTTACATGTGGATAATTGCTCGAGGTTAAGGCCAGGGAAATACAAGTCCGCTGGATGGTTTCTGACCGCACAAGGTGCCAATGTTGTTGCGGCAACGTATTTTGAAGCTCTGCAACTCTGTTTGCCACGAATGTCTTCCAGTTTCGAGATGAATCAGACATCCAGTTTAAAACGATCGTTGAGTCTGTCCATGCATAGATTTTTTCATTGTCTAGTTGTTAAGTACTTTTGACCCAATTTATCAGTCTGGCTGCTATCACTGCTCCGCAAAGTTCTAACCTTGGTAGTGAAACTTGTTTTATTGGCATAACTCTGGTTTTTGAACACAGAAGTGTTACTCTCGGTGATTCTTGTGAATTCACAACTCGTAAATATACAATTGCTCCATAAGCAGCTTCAGATGCATCCGAAAATACATGCAATTGCAGTTTCGATTTTTGTATAGCATGGGTATACCTCGGAATTCGTATTATGTGTGCGCCATTAACTCTTTGTTTGAACATCTTCCACTCTCGTTCTAAAGTAGTTGATAGTTGCTCATCCCACTCAATTCCTGCTAACCACAACTTCTGTATGAATAATTTCCCTAGTATGGTTATTGGTGCTAACCATCCTAATGGATCGAAGATTTTTGCAATGGAAGACAGAACATTACGTTTAGTTAGCACTTCGCGTTCTATAATCTCAACTCGAACTCCAAATTCGTCTTCTTTCGGATACCATAAGATTCCTAGCGTTCTAGATGAATCTTCCGGAGTAAATTCTGTAGTGAACTCAATAGCTTTATCTTTAGCGTCCAGTTCTTGAATTACTGCTTCGCTGTTTGACAGCCACTTTCGTAGGTTAAAACCACCAGCCTTTAAGAGGTTTGTTAATTGCTTGGCTTCTTCTTCAGTGTCGGCTCCAGATAACAAATCATCTATATAAAAGTCTCGTTGTAGAACTTTAACTGCATGTGGAAAATTGATCTCTTCATCTATTGCTAAATGTTTTAGTACTCTTGTGGCCAAAAATGGTGCTGAAGAAGTACCGTACATAACAGTTTTTAAGACGTATTCTTGTATCGGCAACTGAGATTCTGGGCGCCAAAGTATTTTTTGTAAGTTCCATTGATTTGAGGTGATCCAGATCTGCCTGTACATTTTCTCAGTGTTAGCTGTAGGCGCTATTCTTTTCATCCGGAATCTCATAATGAGTGCCAGCAAAGTATCTTGAATGGTAGGGCTTGCAATGAGAAGATCATTTAAGGACTTGCCGTTTGGTAGACGCATGAAAAACAACTCTTAACTTTGTGGTAGTACTCTGCTCTCGATGCACGGCAAAATGAGGGATGTAAAATTCCTGGGAGCATGTAGACTCTTGAGTTTGACTGTTGCATATGGCCAAGTTGCTCGTATTCTGTTAAGAACTCCGTATACTTCTTGTAATTGGTTGGATTGTTGGCGAATTTTCTCTCTTGTCTCGGCAAATGCTGCATTGCTCGTTCTTTAGAGCGACCCAACTCTACGTTGCTTGGAATCGGAAGATGAACTATAAATCTTCCTTGGTTATCTCGACCATAGGTTTGTTGGAAATATTGTTCACAATAATTGCTATCTGCTGACTCAGGCACTGGAGTTGGAACCTCCTCCTTTCCCAAAACCGCTTCAACACCTCGTCAGAAGTTTGCACGAAACAGGCATGATGTGTTGAACTCGGTGATTTAGTTGTGCAAGTACCCATCATTACCCAACCAAATTCTGTTAGGAGTGCGATTGGACCTACTTCTGTTTGTTGTTTTTCTTGTAAGATTGCATTAGCAAAAACTTCTGCTCCAAGAAGAATTTGCACGTCGCCAGCTTCCATGAAAGATGGGTCCGCTAATGGCGTAGTTAGTTGTTTCCATGCTTCGGGAGCCAGTTGACATTTGGACAACTGTGATGTGATATGTTTCAGTACTACAGTGTCAGTGTTCACACTAAAGTTGGTCACACAAGACTTCACTGTAAGATTTACTGTTTGATTCATGAAAGTCACGTTCATTGCTCCTATTGCTTGAATAGATCCAGAGTATACCTGCCCTTTAAGTTAATTGCTTGGCAATTTTTGTGCTTGCAATTTTTGTGCTAACTCCTCCGTTATGAAATCCAGTTGCGATCCACAATCCAACAATGCGCGGCATTTTATGACTTCTCCTGTTGAGCTTATAACCTTTACTAGGGGGTGGCCGTGGCCTGGTTGTCTCGTCGGTTGGCTTGCCAATCGATGGAGTTCAGCAACTTCAGGCGCGGCCAGCTGCTGGCTGGGTGACGGCCAGGGCTTGAGGGCCACTGCTGGCGGGACAGCTATTTGGGGCACGGCTGTTGGAGGACCTTAGTCTGACCCATTTGCCAAGTGACCATAGCTGGCTTTCCAGCAGTTGGTACAGCCACTGGTTTGTTTGTCCGCCGGCAGCTCTTCCATCATGAAACCCCCCGTGCTTCGGAGGGCACGTTAAGCCGTCGGTCCCGGCTGCTACTGTCATCTCGTAGCAGTCGTTATTTACTGGGATGGTGCAAAACTCCCTCGTAGGAGTAGATACTATAAGCTTTACTAGCGCTGTCGACAAGAGGACCTGTGATGGATTTTTTTCTGTCATGTAGGTGTTGAACGAACTCATCATAGTGCTTTGTTTTTCTTTTTGATTTGCTTTAGTAGGCGTCACTGTTGTTAAATTGCTTGGTGTACTTGAGAAGTGCAGTGATGTATGATGTTTCTTACCACAGCTCTTGCAAGTTCCATTTCGGCATCGCAAAACTGTATGGTTTGCTCTTAAGCAATTAAAGCATAAGCGATTTGATTTTACAGTAGTGATTCTTTCTTCTACTGACATACGAGGTCTGTTCAAAAAATAACCGAACTTTTTTAATTACGCGGCAAAGGATCATCGTAGTGACGAGCGGTTGGCAATACTGCAATTGTCATATCCTTCTGTCTAATGGACTATTTACAAGTTTTTGCATGTTATTTAGTTTCCTAGTTATTGCCATTTGAATGCAACGTGTTTTAGTGGTCGTGACGATTTTTGCAATGTCCGATTTACGAGAACATCAATGCAACGTGAAATTTTGCTTGAAACTGGGGAAAACATTCACGGAAACGTGAGTTGGGTTTACGGATACAACTTTGAGACCGAAGTTCAGTGGTCACAGTGGGTTGGCAAAAAAAAAAAAAAAAAAAAGGCAGGTTCGGTCCTCTGCCAAGGTGATGCTCACTGTCGTTTTTTTCGATTTCAACGGAGTTGTGCATTTTGAATTTTTGCCTCAAGACCAAACAGTCTGTCCTAAGAAGACGTTTGGAAAAGGTTGTGCGAAAAAAATTCGCAAAAAGAGACCACTGTTGTGGCAAGATGACTCGGGGTTGCACTTCATGGTTGTGCCTGCCCACTCAGCCTTGTTATTTCAAAATCAGATGTTGTGCCAAAATCAGATGACTGTCTTCCCCCAGCTTCCCTACTCCCCAGACCTAGCTCCCTGCGACTTTTTTGATTTTCACATTGCATCGTTGTTTTTGTAAATCGGACATTGCAAAAATCGTCACGACCACTTAAAGAATCATGTTTTTGTTCAAAAGAAAAAAAAGACTATTGAAGGTACATATAAATGCTTTAATTACTGGCTGTACAAAGCACTTAAAAGAAACTCCTGAAAATATTACTCAGGAAAACATAATAAAATAAAAATATTCAACTAAATGAAATTTTGCGTGTCTCAAAAGTTTAAAGAACCACCCTCAGATGCTGAATGGAAACATCCAGTATGTAAATTTGCGAGTGACAGGGTATTAATCCATTCAGAGTTAGTCATTTTTTTTTCAAAGAAAGCTTTTCTTCCTCTCACAATTGACCTACGACAATGCATCGCCAATCTCAATTCACAATCGATGAAGTGGCTGAAATCTGGCGATTGAAAGCCAACGGACTATCTGTTGCTGATATTGTCACAATTACTTGAAGATCCACAGCAGGGGTTTATAATGTTTTGAAGAGGAGTTCATCGTTCCACCTAAAGCCACGATCTGGTCGTCCCAAAGTTACCTCAACTCGCGATGACAGATGCATTGTACGACTGGCAGCCACACAAAATCTTTCTGTTCACCAGATACAAGACGTGATTGAGTTAAACATATCGAAAGACACTGTACACAGGCGAATAATTGCGAGTGGACATGTTGTCTCCAAATAAAATGAAGAAACCGCCTCTGACTGCCAAGCGCATTCAAGAAAGGCTACGTTGGGCACAAGAACACATGGCCTGGAAAGACGAATGGATGTCAATGTTGATAAGAAGTGGAATTTGGATGATCCTGATGGGTGGGGATCATACAGGCACGACCTACGACAGGAACCAAAGACCTTTTACTCAAGACAACAAGGAGATGGTTCTGTCACGATTTGGGGCGACTTCGCATTCAACGGTACCACAAATTTGGCTTTCATCAGTGGATGAGAAAATTCGCTAACATACCAAGAAATTCTTACACAGTATCTGTTCCCGTCTGTGATCATTAGTGTTGCTTGGTATTCGTGTTCAGCAGGATAACGCCAGCATCCATACTTCACGATCAACAATGGTGTGGTTCAGAAAACAAAATATTTACGTTATGACGTGGCCCCAAGAAGCCCAGAATCTATGGGGAATCCTGTCTCGTGCAGTTTATTCCAGGTTTATGCTGGCGGACATCAATTTTCTTCGACTGATGAATTGAAAAGAGCAATTGAAGATGCATGGTACAATGTAAGACCAGAAACATTGTTCAACCTCACAAACTCAATGCCGAACAGAATATTTGAAACAATCAAGGCAAATGGTCGTTCAGTTTAAGCTGTTGTATAATTCATGCAATGTTTTTTCAGTCGTTCTTTAAACTTTTGAGACATGCAAAATTCCATTTTGTTGAATATTTTTATTTCTATTATGTTTTCATGAATAATTTTTTCAGGAGTTTTTTTTAAGTGCTTTGTACAGCCAGTAATTAAAGCATTTATATGTACCTTCAATAGTCTTTTTTTTCTTTTGAACAAAAACATGTTTCTTTAAACTTTTGAGACGCACCTTACCTATTGTTGCAAAACCTATTATCCTGGGACTTATAAATTTTCAGTGGCGAATTTTTTTGGTCCGCCCTGTATAATGTTTAGGGTTAAAATAGTAAAGGGGATGTACCATTTTTACCAATAATTATAATTAAAATATAACAATAGAATGAGGTTTTCATGAACACACAAATTTATTGATCATAAATTTATGGTGATAATAGGAATATCATCACAATACTGTAAGTGTATTCGTGTAATGAAAGTGAAGCCGATAAAACAAGACTGAAAATCATACGGATGACGAGTATGAGAATGAAAAATTTCATCAACTTTTTGAAGAAACTATGTTTGATGGTTTTCCCTCACAATGAATTTGTTACTATAACTGTAATTACACAAAAACTGCTTGTAATAGTCATGTTCTTAATAATTTTTTTACTTCTCAAGTGTTGTCTTTTTTTCTTTTTCTTTTTTTTTTTTTTTGCCTTGGGTTATGCTCGAATCATACCGTTTTTCTGCTGTTTTTTGGAGTTAGAAATTGGTAGTGTGCTTAAATACACTGCTTTGCAATGAAACTGCCCCACCAACAAGGAGTTATCCGACCTTATCCATATTAGTGGAGGGGTTCGTCTACCTCCAACTAGTAAATTATTAGATGCATGATCACGGGACATGACCACTTGGGTTGATACAGAGTGTTCAGGTGCTTGTATAGGCTCATCAGTTGACACCTGTGCAAAAGTTCCATGCAGTATGGAGGAAGCAACTGCCTTGTGAACGTACAGTACTGTAATCCGCACAACGGTCTCAATGCCGTGACGATGACAACAACAAAGGTTCACGCTATTAACGGACTTTGAACGGGGTCGGATTATTGGCCTCTCCGAGACTGGACGGTCAACCAGACGGATTGCTGTCCATGTGTCGCGGGATACATGGACAGTAGGCCCATGTTGGAGGCAATGACAAGAGGAAGGCACACATGCCAGAAGAGCAGGCTCTGGGGCTTAGATAAGCACGTCAGCTCGTACCGATAGGCGGATACTGCGAACAGCGCTAGAGGACAGAACCATCGCCCTGCGGCAACTGAGCGACAATACCACTATTCCCGGTACTGCTACAGTGTCAATAGCGACAATAGCACGCCAGTTATATGCCGCGACAATGTCAGCCAGGCGTCCATTGTTGTCTTCCTTTGACACCTGAGCACCGCACGATACGACTGCTATGGTGTCGTGAATGAGTGGGCTGGCGAATGGAATGGCCCTCGGTAGTCTTCGGCGACGAATCCCGCTTTTGTTTGGACACCGACAACAGATGCGGATGGGTGTGGCGCAGGCCATAGGAACGTACCAATGAACAATGTATCCGGTATCGCCAACGTGGACCAACACCTGAGATCATGGTTTGGGGTGCCATTGGTTACGATACCAGACCGCCTTTAGTCACCATCCAAGGCACCATGACAGCAGCATGGTACGTCACAGATTCTGCAGCCTGTATTACTGCCCTTTCTGCACACCATACCCGGCGCAGTCTTTCAGCAGGATAATGCCAGACCGCACACTGCAAACATGGGCATGGCATGTCTGCATGATGTCAGCTGCCTTCCATGGCCCGTCAGGTTCCCAGACTCATCGCCATTTGAGCACGTGTGGGACATGGTGGGACGTCGTTTACGATCACCCCGCAATCTCCATGAACTGACCCAGCAGGTTCACCAGGCCTGGGCAGAAGTACCCCAAGATGACATTCGCCACCTGTATGATCACCTACGTCTGCGGCTGGAACAATGCATCACCACTAGAGGTGGTACCACAACCTGCTGATGCCACTTTCCGTTGGGACACCCTGTACAGACAAGTGCACGTCTTGGCTCCATAACGTAATAAAGGTGTATTCAGGTGTATCTCTTGCTTTATACCTACTTTTCGCTCATTCGGATAACTCCTTGTGGGTGGGGCAATTTCATTGCAAAGCAGTGTACGAATCAACTTATAGAAGAGTATATATGGTAAATAAAAATAAAGCATAGGTAGGTTTTCTCTTTGTACACAACTGTGGTGAAAATCAGGAGAAAACTAGTAACTGATTTTAAAAAAGGAGACGTTAAATGATTGACATTGAATGGATTTGGAGACTCTTATGAGTTGATAGAGTACTTATAATACAAATAACTAGCAGAGGTACGCGGCGATGCCCGAAATAATTACACTTGTAGGTAAACAGAACAGTCTCAAAAAATTAAATTATAACTCCTAATTGGTTAAATAATAACTCAATCAATACAACACAGAGCAAAAAGACTAAACCCTCTACGAAAAATACAAAATCAGAAATTCTGGGGTGATATACCGGGACTTTATCTAAACTCTTCTTGACTTGCCCTTGACGTAGAAGCTCTTATACCCATTTGCTCTATTCAAAACTCCCATTGTTCAATTGTTTCAAATGCCCGTATAGCTTTTTCTGTTTTAGTTGCAGAGATTCTATGACCAATACTCGTTCTTTCTCTTTCCTTTCCAGACACATAAATTTTTGCCAGTTGTCTCGATGTTTGATAGGGAGCTCAAGGGAGACACACGTGGCTCTTTTGCCTCATGAATAGACGCTGCTTTATTAATGTTCTCTCACTGCATCAACATTTTGTGCTCATTATTAATAATTATTAGAAACAAACGTTCATTCATTGCATTATCAGCATCTTAATTTCCAAAATATGCACATTCCCACAGAATATAGTCAAAATTTACAGGTATTTATATGAAATGTTTGGATCTGATGTGCTACCAAATAAGCTAGCTGATAACCCCAGCATGGCTCGGACTTTTTTTTTTTGTATTAAATTTTGGAATATATTAAAAATAAACACATGAGAACGCTTAGAAGGAATACAGTAAAATTCTTAATGAAAATTCAAAAAATTTTTTTTCAAAGGCTCACAATGGATGGACCTCTCCAAGGATGCCACTGCTAATCTCCATAATTTCTTACTCACGTAATCTTACTTTAGATTTACACTTGATGTTGTTGCAGTTCCCACTCTTCTCTCGATGTCTTGAAGCTAAACTTGGCCATTCTTCACTTTGTGTAGTCTAGCGGTCGCCGATTCTTCTATTTACTTGCTTACCATTTGCTCAATACATCACGGAGCTAATAGAGTGCTTCCTCTGTCGTCTTTCCACTCCTTCTCAGTAGTCTGCTAACTCTCCATTATCTCCAGTTACTGATTTTCAAGAATTCTTAAGTGCTAAGAACTCTTTTCTAAGAAAAGCCTGAATAACAGGAATTCTATGCATTGTTACAAATTGAAATTTATCTATATTGCACAAACTTTGCCTTTCATTGTTGGTCATGAGATATATATTGTTGGTCTGTGCAGAGTTTTTGTGAATTGCGTGTTGATACCGTTGGTAAGTATTGTTGCGCAAACTTTGCCTTGCATTGTTGGTCATGAGATATTTCTCATTAATGCCTTGCCATAACCGTGAATATCAATTTTTTATCAATAATTATTATTTTTTCGAAATCTTAGGTAGACAGTGACCTTCTTCGTGCCTTGAAGGTCAAGTATGAAAAATTTCATCAAGATCTGAATAAAACTGTAGATTTGGATAAAAAACAAACAAACCCACAAACAAAAATCCTTCTTTATATATATAGGGTGAATACAAAAGTCTGAATCCCCCTTTTATTTTTTGAACCGAAGCAGATATGTCAATTTTGATGAATCCAATGAATAGGAAGTTGTGGGTGGTCTATCCCATGGTGCAGTTTTCATCATCCCAAATATGCAAATTAGGACAAATTCAAAATTTATCTCAAAAACCGTAAGGGATAGAGAAAAAAAACCCAATTTGCAAACTTGTTCAGCATAAAAAAACAAACAAAACAAAAATCATCCAAATCGGACCAACCAATCACCCACAATCACGTGGTGAACTGTTTGTAGCTTACAAACAGTCACACTGCACAAACAATTTACTTCAAATAGTTTAAAAAAAAAGTTAATCAACAAAATGCTCGATGTGACGACCGTGGGCACCATAACACAATTGGGCACGGAACCTACTGACGCCAAAACATTGGCAAGCATGGCTGGTGTCACTCCTCGGCGCTTCCTGGTTTTTTTTGAGCCAGATCCTCCAGTGAGGCGGGCTGCATAGCATAAACCTTGTCCTTCAGGTATTCCCACAAGAAAAAGTCAAGTGGTGTAAAATCAGGGGAGCGGGATGGCCAACGAACTGGTCCTCCTCGGCCAATCCATTATTGTCCAAACATCTCACTTAGACGCTCGCGAACGACCAACCCGTAATATGGAGGAGCTCCATCATGCTGAAACCACATGCGCTGATACGAGGCCAATGGCAAATTGTCAATGAAGTCTGTGACTACCACGTTGAGAATTTCAGCACGGTAGCGTTCTACAGTCAGTGTTCCATCGTAAAAATACGGTCCATCCACAATATCATTGTACAATCCACACCACACATTGATTCTCCAGTTCACTTGATGAGTTGCTTCTCACAGACATCGTGGGTTTTCGTCTGCCCAATGATGATGGTTGTGCCTGTTGGTAACTCCATCCCTGGTGAACTGGACTTCATCTGCCCACAACACCTCATGAATGAAGTTTGGATTGTCATCCAGGCAGGTAAGTAACCAGTTGCAGAAGGCGGCCCTCGCAATATAATCCAATGGCAGTAACTCTTGGTGACAATGAATATGGTATGGGTGAAAATGATGTGCATGTAGAATGTTGAGAACTGTTCTCTGATGGCACCTAACATCTGCTTGTGTGGGGATTTGCAGCAACTGCAGCCAGAACTAGTGTTGTTGTATCCTCGTCGCCGTGTGCCCTTGGTCGTCCTCGTTCTGAATTAACATTCCCTGTAGCCTTGAGTCTTTGAATAATGTGATGCATTGTTTGACGAGATGGATGGCATTCGTTAGGGTATCTGTCTCAATACAACCTAACTGCAGCATGTAGGTTTCTCCTTGCCTCTCTGTAGCAGAAGGTCATGTTGACCATTTCCGGAACAGTGTAGCTTGTCATCCTGGAATTGTTCTGTCTTCTTTGTGCTGAAACATGCCTTTTATTTGCTTTTCCGCATGAAAGTGAATGTGAGTATGGTAATTTATGTTAATTTTTTGATCTGCATGCTTTACATGGTGGAAATATCAATATTCAGTTTTCCTTGTGCAGTGTGACTGTTTGTAGGTTACAAACCTAACAAACAGTTCACCACGTGATTGTGGATGATTGGTTGGTCCGATTTGGATGATTTTTTTTTGTTTTGTTTGTTTTTTTATGCTGAACAAGTTTACAATTGGGTTTTTCTCTCTATCCCTTACGGTTTTTGAGATAAATTTTGAATGTGTCCTAATTTGCATATTTGGGATGATGAAATGGGCACCATGGATTAGGCCACCCACAACTTCCTATTCATTGGATTCATCAAAATTGACATACCTGCTTCGGTTCAAAAAATAAAAGGGGGGTTCAGACTTTTGTAATCGCCCTGTATAGAAGATATACATAAGAGCAAGACTGACCTGGCCGATCTGTGGATACCTTGATGCAAAGGAGACGATGGATTCTTACTGAAGATGGCTATGTTGTAGCCGAAATGTACATCTATGTTATGATTAATAAATTCTTTGTGGAAATTTGCTAGATTTACCTATTGCCACGCCAGCTAGTGACCTGCGTGGGAATTACTCCAAGCGGGGAAATTTCAGGCTTTACATGAGCACTATAAGTTTCAAATCGATCTCCTAAAAAAAATCAATTGTAATCCGAGATTGTTTGAAAAAAAAATTGATTTTCATATGAAAAAGAAATAAAATACAAATAATCCATATATTATAAAAAATAAATTATATGTGATACACAGAGTTAAACTTCCTAATATCAGAAGTTTTTTTCCCAGTGTTTGGTAGTCAAATTGCTTAGCTTGCTTTTTTTTTTTTTTTTTTTTTTGAATAGTTTTCTCCAGCTTTGAAAATAAATGTTCTGCGGGAACAAAAGTAACTGGGACTGTAAGGTGTTTTATAAGAATATCATAAATGCCTTCATGTGCAGCTTTTAAGCTTTTCTACATATCCAATGAATCAAATACAATCTTCCAAACACTCCAAGAAGGAGCTTCAGCAGTGACGTAGAAGTAATATTAAATACGACAATTTAAAGTCTATATTCTATCCAAAGAAAGAAAAACTGGGCGTGTCTAATTTAATTTTGATTTCATTTGTTAGACATTGTTACTAAATACAATAACAATGTTTAACATTGCAATTGGAAATTTAACTGGGCACACCCAGCTTTTCTTTCTTTGGACAGAGTATAAGGCTCCTAATAAATGATCGTTGACTGGGATTTTCAGCTACTGTTTGAAATTTGGATGAAGCCTGTTACTGTTTTGAGATGCGTACTTTGATTTGGTATTTGAACCTAATTTATATGTCTCATATGCTACATAGTTTCTTTTGGTTGATCAGCTAGTTCTGTTTCTTCATGCTGATCTATTCAAATTTGTTTCACGATTTTTGAATCTATCATTCATTTTCAAAATAAACGTGATTTTATATTTCGACATAAACAATCAGTTGCCGAAAATCGTCCAAAATCGACAAATCGATTCCAGAAAAAATCGATTTTACATCGAAAAACGAATGTATCGCTTGGCACTAATGATCACTTTATAACGATTTTCTTGCTGACGAAGCAATTCAAAAAATCTAACGTACCCTCAATCATGGAATAATCATAGTTTAATACTCCAAGCCCTCAATACGATGAGGCATTAAAGATATTCCACTTTATTGCACGCATAGTGACCTTTCTCTTTTTTCTTCTCAGTAAAACCGCAACAAATAACTTGGTTTGCTTTTAAAACTTCACCACTTCGTCCAAACACTATCTACCACTGCTTAAATACGAAAATAATTCAGATAAGCTCAATTTTATTTCAATTCTGGCTGTTCTATATCTCGATTGCTGTTGTACGTATGTGTAAGCGCTTTAACATTCCCCGTTTACGCCAGCCATTAATCATCGACAGTGGCGCCACCGCTAGGCGGTGAATCTAGCGAATAGTGCAATCCATAGTCTGCTTTGCATCTTATGAATTGTTTACTTAAAAATCTCACTGGTGAAGCTTACAAACAATTAACAATAATTATTTCACTAATTCACTTTGCTTAAAGTTTAAGTTTTACTGTGCCTATAAGTGCATATTTCTGGCTTAGCGCATTTTTTTTTAAGAGATGTTGCGTACAACTACAGCTCATTCTTCTCCAAATACTTGCTCCTGAACAAGTAAATTTTTACCGCAGTTTTTAGTGCATGTGTGTGTGCATATTTTAGCATTTTCTTTTTACTAGTGCATACTTTTGCAAATTTTAGTGCCTATAAATACGAATCCTATTTAAAATTTTATTACTCTATGATATTCTGAAATTTTTTTCATATTTTCTCATAAGAGGAAAAAAAAAAATTATCTACTTACGGAATTTCCCAACTTGTGAAGTGCGACTTGCAAAGGGACAACTATGTAAAGATTTGCCAAAAAGGAGCTGATGCTGCTGCCTATCGGCATACCGTTTAACATTTTGTAAAACTGCAAATACATTATTAAATACAATCAAGTTCATGACCAACGATATATCATTTACAAGGCCTATAGTACATTTTCTAAGGCAGAAGGAGTTTCTCTTATCGGGATACAGGGAGATAGGTTCTCAATATCAAATGATATTAGCCTATCATCGTTTAAGGGTGCATATATACAGTATATCTGGTGAGTAGAGTGCGAGCAGAGTCCAATTCTTGCCTAAGGCAACATTCTATGGTCTGCAAGCTCACAGCTAGAGAACTGTGATCTTGTGGGAAGAGATAAGTGGACTTCGAGCTGTCAAGATCATGGAAAAGGTGTGACCCAAGAATGAGGAGGCGAACTTTGTTTACTCAACAAGAGGGAAGTTTCTCCCTCGTAGTAAATTTTTTTGTTTTGCCTCAGTTATAGTCTTGTTGTGGATAGAGAAACACCATGCTTAGGAACGTTGGGTTAACAACATTGATTTGCAGTTTCGCAGTTCTAATAATCCTGGCCTGTTTAATGAAATTAAAAGAACAGAAGCCTCGACATTGGTGGCATACTGCATTATATAACAAAACGGGCTGGTTCCGAACTCTTAACGGCTTCAAAGATGCAGTACATCAGCGCCCAATATAAAAATTTTACCCGTATGGCACCTACCAGTTTTGAAAAGTTAACCAAAATAAGATCGGATCTCAGTGAACACGAGCCATTTTCGGCAGCCTATCTCAATTCAAGATAGCTGAGTGTTCATACGTAATTCAAAATTTTATGAACACATGGTTGAGAGAGTTGTTCGAGGAGTTGTCATCCATCTCTTGAGTTTTCTGCCAGAACAAGAAAATTTATTGGCCCTATCTGAACGTTGCCAATAAACTACCATATATACTCGTCTATAAGCCGATTTTTTTCCCCCAAAAAATGACCCTTAAAGACCACATTCGGCCTACGCACTGGTCAGAGTTGATGAAAACACTTATAAGCGGAGTTTACAAAAAACTAAGTAATAATTCATTAATCAATTTAGATATCATGTATTAACCCTTTTACTGCTTAAATGAATTTCTAATAAGATAAAAGTATTCTCTCTTTGCAGCATAATGAGAACCTCTAAAAGGCTGTGGTGGCCATATTGGAAAAAGTATGAGGGGGGAGGGGCTTCAAACGAAACCAGTGCATTTTTACGTGTTCTTTCATTGCAATACATACCGTAAATACATTAATCTAAACAGTTATCCAATAGGTAATGAATTCAAAATGAAACATCGACGAGTCAAGAAGATCGAAAAATTTGATGTCGAAAGTTTTTGAACATCGATACATGAGCTACCATCGTCAAGCACTAGCATATAAAAATGAATATACCTTAACAGCACATTGTATAAGTATAAACAATACACAGTGTGTATTAACCAGTGCATTATTTCACGACTCTTTCCTCAATTTTCCGTCCACTTTTCCGTTCTTAAAAGCAAATGCTCTGGGGTCCGGTAATTTGCCCCATGGAGACAGCTACAAAGTTAACTTTACACAGAGTTGAGTCAAAGGCATATACAGATGCTGTAAGGTATTTGAGGACAAATTCACGTCAAGAAAGAAAACAATTATAAGTCGGGATAATAACTTTATTATTGAGCCTACACAAAAAACCTTCTTGTTATATGGCCATTCAATGAATCCGCTTTCTGCTTCTATACCTGCTTCAATGCGAGATCGAAACCGTTGACATGTGCGAATCAAATGGTCATGGTTCATATTGGCCACTACTCGAACAATGGCAGCTTTCACTTCATCTTTGGTGTTATGGGGGTGTTCATTGACCTCTCTCTTCACATCGCTCCATACGTAGTAGTAGTCCAACGGATTCAGGTCAGGGGAGTTAGAAGGCCAAAGGTTAGGGGTTACGTGATATGGAAGTTGTCGGCCATCCATTCCTGTGTCATGCGAGACTTGTGTGCTGGGACAGAGTCTTGCTGAAACACGTAAGGCCTTCCGTTGTGTATCGTGTCTATCCAAGGCTTAACAGTTGTTTCAAGGGTCTTGGGTCGCAAAAACCCTTATGCTTCCCACCATTCAAAAATGAGGCAAGCCCGTCATCCATGTCGCTACCATCATCTGAATCGGGGTTACATACACCTTTAACTGACTCACTTCATCTCCACACAATTGTGCTAATGTGGTGGCCAACAGCCCACCCTGAGATCTCTCATCATAACAGTCAGTCGACGACAAGGCCCCCATGTTGGCCGATGCCTTGCCTGATTTCTTATTTACTTTATGATGTTTCACCCCACCTCGAGTTTTCTCTTTCTTCCCCTGCATACCCCACTCTAGGAATTTTCCCCCTTTTTTAATGTCTCCATCTCATCTATATCCTTATGATCATTATTTATAAGTGCCTTTCCTCTATCTATTTGTTCTAGATCCTTTTTCTCTTTACCATTCCTATGTTCCCCCATACTTTCGACCGTTCCTGACTCATTGACCCTACTAGGGCCTACCACCGATGCCTCGTCGGTCATCACACCTGTCTCTACCATTTCCACCCTGGAATTTTTTACTCTCCTTCTTCATTGATTATTCTGGGGTCCATTGCCCATACATGTGATGCTGCATTAGCACACAACCAATTATCATCCTGCTCTACCAGATTCATTTTCCTCTTCAACCCCAACCAGAATCCATGCATGACTAAGCCTGTGACTCCTTAACCCAGCGCACATCACCAAATCTTACACCCACCAGCTGTACCCAACCTTGGTTGTCCCAGACCTTGACCATAAACAGTCCGAGCCAACGTGTCTGGCTACGCTCCCCCCACCTGCAAGGAAGCCCAGGGACCCTCACCATCACCAAAGGCTGAACATAACTTGGGGCCTCACCCCACACTCACTCAGGCATATGTGTCTCTGTGTATCCATCTTGGACCAACAATTCATTCTGAGCTCCACTATGCTGTTGCTCCACACTGGCCCCAACTGCCAATGGTGGTAGTACATCTACAGAACAGACAGCCCTTGCAACACGTCCATCCCTAAGATGCCATCGTAAGGGCGATCCTGGAACATGTGCAACATGAAAGTTCACGATCCAATATAATGACCTTGCAAACCGACCTCCAGTGTGGTACCTTGATCCATTGTTACACAGCTACCTCCCACACCTCTAATTGCTATATTGACAGGGTGCCAGGGGGCCTTGGAGATCTGCCTTGGAGTTTCGTCATGACTCGTGTGTGGTGAATTCTTATCAAGCATGGAGTGACAGTTATGGAATGGCAAGCTGGGCATGATCGTGTGTGGGTACCTTTATAAGCGGAGTAAGCTCGATACTTAAGCCCTTTAATTTCTCCCTTGCATTTAGCAATCCAGTCAAATGAAGCAACTACTGGGCAATCCTAAGGAACAGATCCCACCACTGCAAATCTAGCAGGCTCAATGTACCCAATGCCCCATAATTAACAAAGGGCAGACTTCCCGGAGTATAGAAACAAGATTCAAGGAGCATTGGGCGCACACACAATTTGGCAGAGGCAACCAGTCAGCCATCGTGAAGCAATCCCTGGATACGTGTCACGAATTTCAGATGAATAATGTGAAATTAATTAAATCGGTCAATAAAAAATACTTGTTGGATTGTTACGAAAGCTTGGCTATAAATAAAACTGAAATGGAGTTACTGTTAAATTCGAACAGTGGCCCCATTGGTGAATCTAGTTTGATCCAATGGGTTGGCCCAGTTACCAAAATGGTGATCACGTTTCTGTGGTTTTTGGTTTCTATTGGGTTTTGTTCGCTATATATACTTTGCTAATTCAATAAACAAGTCGGTTCTCTAAAGAAGTCTCCTGAGGTTCTCCTTGTCTGCTGAAAGATGAAAGCAAAGCTTTCGAAAGACGTTTACAGGTTGTATTGTTTTTTTTCCATTCTATTTGTTTTTTCTTTTTTTGTGCCTCTTTTCGTTGTGGTTAAAGAGTGTTGTACTTTTAATCTGTTCAATAGCTTAGATCACTAATATACCTGAATGGGTATTTTTCTTTCTGATTGTGCATAGTTTTTTTCTTTTCTCTTTTTTAAATTATTAAAGTTGACACACCTCCAAAAACCACTAAGTCATAGCTCAAGAGTGATGTGACGTCACATGCCTTGCTTATCTCTTTCGCTGCTATTTCTTGACCTGTCTGTAATTGTGACAGGTTAGAATTAGAATTCATTGTATTCCAGAACCTGTATGGCCAGAGGCCGACGAATTGGGTCTCTGGAGGGACCTGGGTTAACGACTGCTGTATGATGGTCGCAACCCGGGGGGGGGTAAAGAACCTGAGTCACTGATGAGTACGCCCATCCAGTGACTAGCCGTGCCTGATGTTGCTTAACTTGAGTGAAGTTGTGTTTCAGTGAAAGCCTACCAGGCCATGGCCTCCCACTTAATTTGTCGGATTCCATTATTTAAAATAATAAAATAAACTACAAAAACCAGGCATTGACTGCCTAAAAAAACCTTTACAATTACAAGGTCATCTTCCACTTTTAATATGATAACACAGCACGCGAAAACATCGCAACACGATACAAACACGCATGCACCACACCCCATATCACCTCATTTTAACAACCTCCCCCCTCCCCCCCCAATAAAACACTAACAACAGCTTAAAACCTTGCCGACACTGGAACAAAACCACTATAATAACAAAAGACAAACACTTACACAAGCGCACGCACCCCTGCCATTCACCTCTCATAAAGTAACAACCAAACACACATCACTCAGAACCACCTAAACAAAACGAAAACAACCACCATTAAAATTAAATCCACACATAAAACCACTACCTCTGCCGGGTGCATGAAATCAAACTGACATGGCATGTAACATAATAATAAACATGTATGCTTACAAATATTACTTCATTCCCATGTAAACAAGCAATACTATAGTACCACTACCACTATTTCATAACTTTACCTATCTCCCTTCTTCCATGGATAAATCCTATCAACGTGATTGCCACTTTGGATACTTTATTTCCAGAACTAGATTTGTCTCCTTATCCCTACATCTGAATTTTTATGATTTAGATATAGATATTTTTTGTTTTATTCAGATATTTTGTTGATCTTTAGTTTTTCTAAAGTAGCAATAAATAATAATTTTTGTATGTTTCATAAGAGTCTTGTGTTGCCACTATTAATGTATACCATATATACTTGTGCATAAACTGCCTCGTGGATATGCCGACCCCTGATTTTTGACCCCAAAAAGTGAAAAAACACCATGACTCGTGCATAAGTCAAGGTAAAAAAGGCAACACTTCACAGGGAGAAAAATTTTTATTACAAAACAACACACCTATTACAAAAAGATTAAATTTATCCGAACAAAATCTTGGTGTGGAAAAGCCATCAAACGTAGCTTCTTCTTCATCTGACTCTCCAAAAAGTTGATGAAAATTTTCGAATTTCCCTAACATGACAAAATGCAACCAGGTGAAAAGCAACAAAGTCTCAGCGTCCATTAAACATGAGATAATATTAATACATCAATAAGTAATATACAACAAATAGATTTTTCTCCTGCCATTGGATACGAATTTTCCAATCACTCGTCTCGCACCAAAAAGTTGATGAAAATTTTCGTTCTCATTCTTGTCATCCACATCGTCTTTGTCTGGTTTTCATCGGCCTCACTTTCATTATTTTTATTTTTTGAAATGATACTCTAATTATTTGATAAAAACATTCATGTAATTTTAATAAATAATTTGTAATCATATTAACTCTCTATATTAAAATGTTCTTGGACGATTTTCAAAACGCAATTTGTATGAACAGAGTGACAGTTTACCATACGCGTCGCCATCTTGTTTTCGGGAATTGATTATACATTTGCGTTTTACAATGAAAAAGTGGATAGAAAATTGAGGAAAAAGACATGAAATAATGCACCCATTAATGCACTGTATACTGTATATACTGTATACTTATTGTCTGCACTTTGTGGTTCTCTGAATCCATGCCAGCCAAGTGAAATACTAGGTCCAGACAGACTTGGCGCCTCAAGTGGGAGGTATTGGAGGATAGAGCTGTGAGGAAGACCTTTGCGGATAACATATCTTCAAAATTTCAAAGAACTATCCAGTGATCGTGTTACTGTTGGAAGAGGAATGGCAGTTGTTTAAAACTGCTGTGATTACTTCGGCTGCATTGTGAACAGAGGATTGGAATAGCGTTACGCACAAGTAATAACTCCAGGTATGTCTTGAACCGGCCAGACAGAACCATGAGAGTGATGTGTACCAGGGGGCAGGTGTATACAGATTGCAGTATCTTTGTTTGCCTCCAAAGATCGGTGTTGGGCAAGATAAAATAAAAACGATATCTAGATTAAGATAAAGATGAGAATTAAATATTTATCTAGATAAGATAATAGATAATATAATTTAATACAATCTAGATAAAAGATAAAAACAAATTATCTACAAATTAAGATAAAATTTAGCCTTTATTTAGCCAAATTTTCAAACTATCGGTATATCGTGATAAATATAAGAGTTATTGTTAACAGTAACACCTATAGAAAATTATTTTTCTTTGGATATTGAAAATATCACTGAATAAATATTCATTGATATAAACACTGCTTCGCTTCTCATGCTGCCATTTTAAATAAATTAACAAACACTACCATTTTCCCGTAATTTTCCCATCAAAATTTTATTAAATTAATATCTGTTTATTATTGTTAACAATAATTACCTATAAAAATCTTTGGATATTTGTAAATATCACTAAATAATATTAAGGAAACTAACTTCTATGGAGATTTAAACAATGCTCACTTCGCATGCCACCATTTTGAATAAATTAACGAACACAGCCATCAAAGACAACACCATTTAAAGGAAAGCTTATGCACAGAAAATTCATACATTGTTGCATCATCATAAAAAGGCATTGTTTATTGTGTTTCTACCAATAATAAGCCCTAAATTATTACTTCCTATGATCATGTAACAATGTATAAATTGTCAGTGCACAGAGACCATCAATAAGCCATTCTCTCTCTTCCCTGCAATGGAACTTTGTCCACTGTCCACTTTTTTCACTTTTCTGTAGTGAGCTCAAGATGTTTTCCACTTTTTATGATCTGAGAAGCAGTGAAAATTACTTTGACTCGTTACTTGACACCCCCTCCCTCCACCCTTTTTTGTGGTCATAAGTGAACTTTTTGGTGACATTGAGGATAACAGTTTTTAAAACATTGAGTTTTGATAGTTTTGTATGTAATTAAACTTGTTTCAAGATGGCATTTACTTTGTTTCTTGTGATCTTTAAGCGATATAATTAGCATTATCAGTTACGATGATCTGGTTTAAATTTAAGAGGAAAAAAAAAATTTGTACCAAAATTTACGCTAAATTTGGAGATGCGACCTATAGTCGAGAATGTACAGCAAATTAAAGAAAAACATGATTCGTTTTAGCTTCAATTTTACATATACGATAATTCACTACAACGAATGTAACCAGAGATATGCTTCGTTTATATGATGAGATGCATGAAATTTTGATAATTTTGAAAATTGATTATAACTAAAGTACATTTTTATCTGGCAAATGAAACTATGCATGCCTTATATTTTATCCACTAGAATATACTGATAAAGTTTGAGAAAAATCCGAGATCCTAACGCCAATTGTCATCCAATGTTATTGGATTTGACGTGGAATGATTTGTATGCACATTTTCAGATGGTAAGATGCCGGATTAACTATCGGCGAGATGGAACTTTCATTATCTGTTTCTGAAATAACATTTGCAGCGAGTTCTGTTCTTTTTATACTGTCTGAAAATGTGCATTAACTGATGTTTGTAAACTGACAACACCATCAGTTGGTCAAAAACTCTAGCATTAATCGGATTTTATTTTAATAGTTTCTGTGCAAACAGAATCTTTTTATCGGTTTTCCTGTGCGAATTTTTGAGCTTTAAAGTTTTTCTGATTTTTCGGATCATCCGATATATCGGGGGTAGTCAATTTATCCCTACCACCTACTAGTTTTCACGTAGAGTTTTCATCATGCGTAGTAGTGGTATTGTCTGAACTCTGCTTTACAAATGTTATAAAGTAAAAATTGCTTACCTACTTTATAAATCACCATTACTGTGGACTTGGTGGGCAGTTAGAAAATTTTACTATCAGAGCTTCAAAGGTGGGTAGTAGGTCACAAAGGTTGACTACCAGTACTGTATGTAATTAATAAATAGAAATATAATTGTAGGGGAAAGTAAAATTGGAAACGGTCACTAACACTACTTTGTGGAAGTTGTTTATAATGCACATTTAGTCCCCATTCCATGCATATGGAAAACAGACTACACTACAAGATCAAAGGAGTTGGGACACCCCTGTGAATACCGGCAGTGTTTCTCCTGGACTGGACCCGCTCATCTAGGTTGACTGAAACCTCAATGCTGATGGCTACAGGACCATTCTGGATAACTGGGCACTTCCAGCGTTGTGAGAACACTTCGGCGACGGGCCGTTCCTCTTCCAGCACGACAATGCGCCTTGCCACAAAGCAAGATCCATATCCGACTGGTTTGACGAGATGCGGGTTGAAGTACTGGATTGGCCCGCCCAGAGTCCTGATCTCAACCCCATCGAACATCTTTGGGATGAATTGGAACGACGTGTGAGATCCAGGATGGTT
This sequence comes from Rhysida immarginata, assembly GCA_023313115.1. Taxonomy (NCBI): domain Eukaryota; kingdom Metazoa; phylum Arthropoda; class Chilopoda; order Scolopendromorpha; family Scolopendridae; genus Rhysida; species Rhysida immarginata. The sequence goes on from JAHWFO010106624.1 coordinate 1,948,369, forward strand.
CGCCCTACATCTGTCCAGGAACTGACCACGACACTCCTCGAGGAATGGAGGTCAATACCTGTGGACACATACTGTAAACTTGTGGACAGTATGCCATGTAGGGTGGAGACAGTGATAGCAGCTCGGGGTGGCCCTACACACTACTGATTGAAGCTTTTTGCGGCTTTATGGTAGAGCAACAGGTGTTCCAACTCCTTTGATCATGTAGTGTATGTTCAACAGGTAATTTGCTACATATGCTGCATGATATTGTGGCATACAGACTTTAAATTATCTAGCAGTTCTTGAGGCATTAGGTCCCACTTCCAAACCTGCATTCAACACTGCTCTTAGGCAGTGATAGCATAGATGCAACAAGTCTGCCGAGGGCAACCCATGCAGGCACAATGGGATTCATAACTGAGAAACAATGAGATCAGCCCATATGCTGGCTGTTCTCGTGTGCCAGATATCCTCTATGATTGGGCTCTGTGGATAGCATTGTCATTCATTCCGACAAAGTTGCTCGTTCATATTGTTGCAGGATGCCACGGCAGTTGACTTGTGCAATTACTGTAGCTTGGATGAACAAGTGCAATGGCGTGCATGCACTAATCAGGATACCAGCCTATACCATCACCCCACCACTTCCGAACTGATTCCATTTGATGATGTAGCTAGGTGTGGACCTGGTCTTGCTCTCTCTAGACATAAAAACACTGAATTGCTTTCCAGGCTGAAGCGATATTTGTTGGAGAACATGGCATAGCCCCACTGTACTTCTATCCAGGTTGAATGGTTTGTTGTGCCATGTCCATCAAGCTATTGGTGAGCTAGTTCAATGGGATGAGTCAAACTCATAAATTCATCTGTAGACTGTGTGGCTCGAGATGGATATCCCCATAGGCGCTGCTAAGTACCTAGCGAGAGCCTCTACAGTGAATTACCCATAGTGTCTGGCATTTAGGGCAAGAAATCGTTCATCCCGAGATACGTTGCAACATGTATGGCCACTTCTGGAATGGTATTGGATATTTCCTTTTTGTGAAATGCTATCCACAACCTGGACCTAACATTTCTTGAAATGTGCAAAGCTTGTGATACTTCCACTCTGGGATGTGGCTTGCTTCAAGATGTCCAAGAATTCTTGTCACATCATCCAAATGAACACAAAAGGCCATAATTTGTCCATAGAAATTCTTTCAGTAACCAAACTAGTATGAAACTACATGTTTATACATGATGTCTAGAGGAAGTGCTCTTGTCATGTGATTATGCTGTTTTTGGTTCAGCGGCACCCTTACCATTTGTAGAAGACTGCTCAAAAATGTGATGTATAGTTGGACTGCTTTTTCATCATTTTTTCAAAACGTGGCAAGTCTTGTTCTAGGTGAGTTTTTACTATAATGTATTTGCATCTTGTATGATATTGCAGTTATTATAGATTGTATGACGGAAATATGCATCTGTTGCCACTTAGCGACATTCAGTTGAACCAGCTTTAAAAAAAATTGTCAAAGTAACGGAACATCCACAGTGTTCTACAAGGGGTGTCATGGCCAACAAAACAAGAAGTGTTGGCAGGCTCCTTGTAGAGACAGTGTGGTGAATCCCCTTTTTCTTTTCTGCATACGCTTTGCTAATAAAGTTTACTGTATCTTTTGCAAAGTTGGATGACATTTTGTTGACTGAAACAGCCCTATCTTGTAAATCCTTTTATTTTTGAGCATGATTGTAGTATACATTTAAAATTGAAAAATGATAATATAACTTATTTTTGTAAGAAACTGCCTTTAAGTTATAATATTTTTCTTAATTAGGATAATTCCCAAAATGCACCTTTGGTTGGAGCTACATTAGAGACATTACTTAGGTTTCTTAATTGGATTCCCTTAGGATATATTTTTGAAACAAAATTAATTAGCACTCTTATTTATAAGGTAAAATAATTTCCTTATCTTTATTTAGTAAGAAAATATGTTCAACTTAAGCCATAATTTACATTTTTAATTAAAAATTTCTGATATCAAAAATGTCTAAAATTTTGATTTAATAATTGCTAATGCTGTAGTTTTTGCATTTAACATTATTTTTGATTTCCTTTGCAAAAATTACTTGTTCAAACAGTTACAACTGTTTAGTTTCTATCTGAATTCACTTAATATCTTGTTGAAAGTTATTTCTCTTTATGAACACATTGTTATATAGGACGCAGGTGTCTACCAACTAGGAAAACTCGGAAATGTCAGGGAAATTTAAAATACCTTTAAAACCAGGAAAAGTTGGGGAATTTTTTTTTTTTAATAATAAAAGTTGGGAAGAGAAGAAAGATAAACCTTGTCCCCCCCCCCCCTCCCCAATAATCTTATTGCTGTTGGGCACAAGTTGTGTGTGTAGAGGTCCCAATTTTTTGCCCGTTGTGCCACTTTTTGGATTTATTTCCCAATTTATGTAGAATGTTCCATGCGACATACACTGTAAATATTCTACTATGGGATCCGGACATTTACCCCACCGGACACTTACCCCAGTGATATTTGCCCCAGTGACATTACCCTCAGAGCCTTAACTGAAAAGTGGACACTCACCCCACAGTTATTATCGCCAGATCACAGCCACTCATTTAATATTCTAGTTTTAAATTTGTACTGAAAATAGGTATCGGAAATTTTTTTAAGTAATATTAATGGCGAATGTAAGAAACCACAACAAAACAAAGCAACTTTTGACAAATTAAACTTAAACTTTTATTAAGTAAAAAATTAAAAATAATAATACTAGAGTATAAAACAAAAACACTTTAAAATAATAACACAAATATTTGGAATTTAATTCAGTCTAATTGCATGACCTAGCCAATTTAAAAATTCTGGCAACGTCTTCCTCTTCTGCACATAACCTTGGCACAGGGTATTAAGCCGTTCCTGTTGGTCCCTCGTGGAATGTTTTATTCTCTTCTGTGGAGGCTGACCGCGAGCTTCCTTGAGAAGACCAGCCTCTACTAAACTTTGGTCTTTTCGGATGTTTTCAATTGCCTTCCAAATGGTCGGATGGGCATGCCCCACCAAATGGTTGAAAGAACGATTCCAGCTCTCGCACAAATTATTAGTGCGGTCCCTGCCGTCGAGTGTGGCTTGGTGAACATTCCACAGTTGCAGCGGAAGCAAAGCTGGAATCGTTCTGATATGCAGCGGCGTAATAGTGCCGTCGAGGCGAGCCGGAGGCTTGATTTGGCGATAAGCCTCCACGTAAGTACTGCAGAAATAATCCAGCAGCTCTTGGAGGCCTCCAATGTCGGGCATATTTTGCTGCAGATGATCCATACCATTAGAAACGTCATGTATTGGCAAGTAAGCCAACCCATCTAACATACCGCAAAAGTGCCTAACTCTCTCGTCATCCATATAGATCTGTTGCAAACCCAGACCCTGAAGTTTTCGCCATGTGGTCTGGGTCAGGTGGTATAAGCAGGCACGGCATCAACCCGAGTGTAAAACAAACAAACAAACAAACAAAGAAAGAAAGAAAGAAAGAAAAGGAAAGAAATATAAAAAGTTATATACAAAGAAAGAAAAAAGCAGAAAAAAAATAAAAACCTATGGTACAGCGTTGATCACAGCACGTTCAAAGTCAGTCATGATAGTTGTTGGGTCCAAACTGAATCCCAACTCCTGGCAATGGTTTAGTACTTCAGTCAGCAGCTCTTCATATATGTGTTGACTCTTTCCAGACAGAAATAGATATAAACACGTTACTGCTGACTGTCCAAGTGGTGCCCGGATGACATACATTTGTTGAAATAAGTTTGGTGCCACTACAAAAGTTCCATCCATGTACCACATGGAGGAGCATCCCAGATGTTCCAGTCCTTGGTCTGTTGCAAACGCTATGATTCTATTTATGGAATCAGGCCAGTTATCATATATTAGAAAAGGTTTATAATCCAGTGCACCCGTTGTCTTCCACTCACCGCTAATGTGCTCAAGGTCCCACAGTGATGGTGGATCCTTCGGCAGTGCTCCCTGTTGCACGTTTCGAATATTGCGCTTTAGACTATCCATTTGTCCAATGGCACAATGCACTTCAACTGGCTGCTCACATACACTACATGATCAAAGGACCGCAAAAAGCTTCAATCAGCAGTATGTAGGACCACCCCGAGCTACTATCACTGCCTCCACCCTACATGGCATACTGTTCACAAGTTTACGGTATGTGTGCACAGGTATTGACCTCCATTCCTCGAGGAGTGTCGTGATCAGTTCCTGGACAGATGTAGGGCGAACCATCCTGGATCTCACACGACGTTCCAATTTGTCCCAAAGATGTTCGATGGGGTTGAGATCAGGACTCTGGGCAAGGCCAATCCAGTTCTTCAACCCGTATCTCGTCAAATCAGTCGGATATGGATCTTGCTTTGTGGCAAGGCGCATTGTCGTGCTGGAAGAGGAACGGCCCGTCGCCGAAGTGTTCTCACAACGCTGGAAGTGCCCAGTTATCCAGAATGGTCCTGTAGCCATCAACATTGAGGTTTTCGTCCACCTTGATGAGCGGGCCCAGTCCAGTCCAGTCCAGGAGAAACACCCCAGGTGTTCACAGGGGTGTCCCAACTCCTTTGATCATGTAGTGTATAGCATCTGCAATTATCTCCTGAGTCCTCGACCTGCTGGTTGAAACAGCTGTTTTTATGATGTTTCTTACCTTAGCTGTCTCTAGCTTGTGTGGGTTAGGGTCATGAGAATGTTCTGTCACTTTAAGCAAACATGTAATTTCCATATCTGTATATGCTTTACCGCTGCAGTCCAGTCTCCATCTCTGGCTACACTCCCAACGTATTTTGGCTTTTGAAGAACTTTTCTTCGTATACATATAGGTGATCTCCATGGTACACCTGAAGGGAAACAAGTATGTTTTTACAAAAATAACAAACGACAAAAATACAATAAAATAAAAAAAATATTAAAAAGACAGAAAATAATGTAGGTATCTTACCTTGATAGTACTTTCGTTGGATAGATTGCAGACTGATCTAGACTGGACTAGATTGTAGGTGATGAATTGTAAGGCTTGTAATGAAATGTAGTGATTTTATATTATGAACTGACTCCAATTCATCTGTTTAGACTTTATATTACTGTTTGCAGTCCTATCAGAATTTACACTGACCAATCAACAGAATTGTGGGGACTGATGAATATTTTTGACCAGTCAACAGAATTGTGGGACTGATGAATATTTTTGACCAATCAACAGAATTGTGGTGATGAATCGATGTTTCACAAAACTAGTACACAATAGTAGAAGATTTACGATACCTATTTTCAGTACAAATTTAAAACTAGTGTAGCAGGCCCCATCCCCACAACAGGAATTAATATCACTCGAGCAAAAGCAAGCAGTGAGGGGGTGGAGGTCGCTAAGGGTTCGGTACCAAACATACGAAGAAAGACCCGATACTGCGATAATTAATCTCAAAACACGACATTTATTCAAATTTTCTCGTTACAATATTCCATTTACATAATGCACTTATCATCTTATAATGCTATGCACAAGGGCCCTTGTCAGTTAGTATTTGCTCTTCTACCTATATCAATTATTACTCATTGTTAAGTCACTTGAACATGAGAACCAGCACACACGGCCACTATCGCTGCTGGTGCCTGCACGGGAGATTCAATTCCTAGCCCTTAAGTGGGGTGCAAACAATTAGCTCAGCTGACGTATCAGCTATAAAATCCCCGTATTCCCGGACAAGTATTCCTTAACATCATTTAGCGCAAGAACGCGCTCGGCACCTCCTTTATCGGCCGCCAGGGGGGAGGTACAGGAACCCCTCTTGGTAAGTACGGAGTACGCTTACCCGTCAGCCACTGGCGAGCTATGAGTTCCTGCGATTGTCAGACATGTTCATATCACGCGTTCCAACAAATGCTGAGGAGTGAACTAGGTAGCGTTTGCCCCACAATTAACTAGGTCTGCCAAACAAAGCTAGACGACCATTGTCACGGGCAGGGTGCTTAACTAGCTTACTAATAAAATACTATAGATTTTATAGCTAACAAGAACAGTATATCGTTCACATAACAATACAAGGAGGCCACATAAGTAAAAGAAACTGTTCATGTGAAAGGCGGAGTACTCCCACGCAAGCGATTGCAGCGCCGACAATAACTAGAAGCAGACAATGCCAGAGGCGGGAGGATCACAATAACTTGCTCTAATTGTTCGGGAAACCGTTCGTCGCTGGCTGTGGAAAATAAATTTAAAGTCACTCACCAATCCTTTGGATATATATATATATATATATATGGTTACTACCCTTGTTCACTTGTGGACCAACACTTTTCATATCCTGATAATCTTAATTCCGGCATCAAGGCAGACCTCTGTGTTGTTTCCTCTGACTCGGAAAACTATTATCTCTGAAATTCTAACAGTCTTGTCCGTGGAAATCGTTCGTGGAAAACATCATGTTATCATCAACGTAAAAATTGTAGAACAACGGGAAAATAAATAAATTCATAGTACAAATCGTTCTTAACTACAACTTGAGCTATCGATCTCATGATCGTATAATAATTCGAATCATGACGATCGAAACAAACAAACGTAAAAAAGGTACGTCTGGTTCGTTCAAGGATTTTTTTTCCAAAAGAAAAAAAAAAGAATAATAAAATATAACAAACAAAACACACGCAAAAAGATGCCACAGATTTTCCCCGAAAACAACCGCAACAATCACCTCAGAAAAACTGCCAACTGATGCAGCTCCGATAGAGGGTCGCTTACGATCGTCAACAAATAACCCTCAACAATTTGTTTCAAACAATCACTTGCTGCACAGATATTTTCATAATATAAACAATGACAAACACGCACATAATTACCAATCAGAAGTCAACATATCACCCATCCTAACGCATATAAAACAATGACAAGACACATTAACGAAAAAA
>JAHWFO010106624.1:1955706-1979332 GCA_023313115.1 Rhysida immarginata
TCATACTTTGATAACCCCTACCCCGCCCCCCATTTTGTGATTCACTTGAATTGTAATTGAACAGAATCACTGATGAAAATTCTTTAATATATATACATTCCCCCACCTTCAACCAGAGCTTCCCGTTTTCGTCAAACCAGAAGCTATAGAAAACCCGATGACGCTTCTCGACTTTGATTTATATTGACGCCGATCATTCCTTTGGTAACAACAGGAACAGTTTATTGCTACACTTATGATCAGGATTAGGAGGTCATTGGAGATGAAAAAAAGGCAAATCGTTGTTAATTCATTGAAATCATTTTTCTTTTTATTTTTGCTTTTGAAGAAAGCAGATCTTTTGTCGCGTCTCTTAACCTGAGTACTTAGAAAAATCCAAAATGGATTTTGGCCGCACCATTAGCTTTTTTATATTAAATTTTCCGATTTAATACCATAGGTTTTTTTTTACTCGTTGCAGATCCAAAAATATCTTTTTAAACTACTCAAGGGCTTCTAAAATAAATTTGGGTCGTTTTTATTTTGCATTTTGGTTTTCCGTTAACTCTTTTCTTGGGAGAGCTATTTTCTTCGTAAGAAAAATTGAAAGTTGACGTGCTCTTCGCATAATGGATTAATGATATAAGGATAAATTACCTTTCTGTAGCTCAACTATTTTTTATTACAGGGTAATTCTGAAGTTCTGCAATCAATGATTTTCCTCCTATCTCTCATATAGAGGGTGTATCACCTAAAGTGAACCAATAGCCAACTTCTAAAATACAAATCTGACAGAGTACTTTCAATGGAAGAATTATTGTATTTTTATGTGAGGGGTTTTTACGTATATTCCATTTTCGAATATGGAAGTAAACTTTGAAATGTGCAATGGGAACCCCTATTTTAATGGTAATTTTCAGATTGTACACAACATTTAAGACATGTTTTATTCTTGGTATTTTTTCAACTTATCCAACCGCTTAGAGGATAGAGGCGCTGAAAGTGTGGTGTGCATCAGGCACGTACGCAAAGTGGGGTCGGGGGGGGTGGAGCGACCACCCCAAAAATGCTGAAGGTCCATGATTTTGAATTCTGTAAATTTAAATCTATTGTTTAAATTTTATTAAAAACTCTGAGTGAATAAGGAGTAGTGGAGGGGTTGTTTTTAATTTCAGTTTTTTTAATTTTCCTTTTTTTCCTCCTTTGGCCTGTTCCAGTGCCATTTCCCCTTCCCCACTAATCATCCCACTCCTTGCTCACTCCAGTTAAACAAAAGGATTTTTCTCCTTTGACCTACACTGAGCCGGACCGACAATTCCTCATTCACATCTTTCGTTGCCAGAAGATGACTTAAGTCGTAAGGGCTTGCGATTTTAATTTTATTTCTTTTCACGGTTTTTTAATTTTTATTATACGATATTTTTTCACAAAAATGAAATCTGAATTTTGTAAGGAGATTGATTTTTTTTATATCAGCAATGTACACTATCCTATCAAAAGTCATGGGACAACCTGATTTGAATGAAAATGAGACATTCTTTTGCAATTTCACTGTTAGCATTCTTCCCAGCACTACATAACAGAAAATATGCTATTATGAGATGATGCTTACGTGAATGCTGTAAGAATGTCTCAAAGAAAACAGCTTGCACCAGCAACGCAGCGAACCTCACACCAGCACCAGCAACGCAGCGAGGAGTTTCAATGGTGCAAAGAGCGACGACATTGGACTCTGGATCAATATCAATGGCGAATGGTTGAATGGAGCGATGAGTCCCGCTACACCATCTGGCAATCGGATGGACGGGTTTGGGTATGGCAAACGTTATCTGCCAAGCTGTGTTATGCCCACGGAGAAGTTCGGCGGAGGGTCGGTGGTGGTGTGGGGCTGCTTTTCATGGTATGGATTGGGTGTAATCGTTTCTGTGGATGGACATCTGAACACAGAGCATTACCAAGACATCCTGGACAACGCACCACTCCGATCTCTCTGGCAGCACTTTGGCAATGGCCCTTTTCTGTTTCAGCACGATAACACACCTTGCCATAAAGCAAGGGCTGTAGGCACATGGTTTGATGAAAAGGGGGTTCGAGAACTTGACTGGCTTGCCCAGAGCCCCGATCTGAACCCCATCGAACATCTGTGGGACGTGTTGGAACGTCGATTGCACGCTTGTGCGGAACGCGCGAAATCCGTGACCGAACTGTCCAAGACACTTATGGCAGAAAGGCGAAAATTACCTGTTGAAAGGTATCAAACACTTGTGGACAGTATGGCTCAGAGAGTAGAAGCTATGATAGCAGCAAAAGGTGGACCAACAAGATACTAAAATATGTATATTTTTGAGTGTTTCTATTAAAGTGATGGTGTCCCATGACTTTTGATTGGGTAGTGTATAATAGCATAAACTTCACAACCAACTTTACTAAAATATCACTGAAATATGTTCATTTTTAATTGGTATTACTGTAATTAAAACATAATAAAAAGAATGGATTATTCGAACAAAAGGTCCAATAAATCGAGAGTTCGACCTCCCCTGGAAAAATTCTTGGGTACGTGCCTGCACTTTTCCATCACCCAAAGTTAACTGATGGAAAAGTGGGGGGGGGGGGGGGGGATTTCAAACGAACGTCGATCTGATGAATTTCAAACGAAAATTAGCATAAAATATTTAATATACTGGCATATTACAGTATATTATGTAGTATATAGGATATATAGCACTTTATTTCCCTTTTTTTCTCAATTTTTTGTCCCCAAAAGCTAATGCAAAAGTGAATTCTCAAAAACAAAATGGCGACGCCATTGGGGGGAAAAATCACTGTGATGACGTTTTATTTATTGTAATTTCTCTTGCTGCTGTTTATTGATAATAATTATACAATATAGCCATGACATTAAATAAATTTGTAACAATAAAGGTGAAAAGTGAAATAAATTTTCGATCAGTAAAATTTTTAACAGCCACTATGTTCTATCCCCTGAAATTGTCCAAAAACGTTTTTTAAAGTTCAAATTAATATTTATTACAGTACTTAATGCATGAATACATAATGTGTACTTTAATAATTTCAAAAAATGAACATACAATAAAAGTACACATAATCTATAATAAATGTATCATTTTTGTCTTCTTAAAAATTAAATAACCTTTCATCATTTAATTATAAACTTTTTTTATTTTAAACTTTTATAATAAACCACCATCTGTACTGTATTAAGGAACTTTTTGAAGAATCAGGCGATAATGAATCTGATTTTGAAGTTTTTTTTAATTGTATACATCCAGGTTATTCAAGAGAAATACGAATATATCACATGAAAACAAACGAGGCATTTCGGTCATTTTATTCAAAGAACTTTTGAAAGTATTAACTGATTTTTTTTCATCAGTAAAAGTTAAAGAATATAAATTTAAATAGTTATAGTATTGTGAAGAAGCATTGTTACATCATCTGATTTTTTCATATATAAATTGAAACATTTAAATTGTTACAATCATAGTATAGTCAAAACATTGTACATTGCTATTTATTAATATACATAATTGATTAAGGATATTTTTACAATCAATTATCTATTAGGGATTCTCCTAATTTATGCGCGACACCTCAACTGAGTCAAAAGAACTTACGGAAGACCTGAATACTCACTAGTTGGTACTCATCCCACTTGTATTCCACTATAAATCAGCATTTACTTTAATTTTTTTAATTTTAAAAATTTATATTCAGACCTGGTTATATTAATATTTTCATTTTCTCATTAAGCGTGTTAAAATGTTTCATGATGTTGGATGCTGTATATGCTAAGTGACATGGTCTCCAACGCGCGTTTTTTTTTTCTACTGTTGCTGATTCAGCGAAAAATTCTGGTCTCCAACAGGAAAAATTCTGCGACCTGGATTCGAACCAGGAACCTCGACTATCATGGCCGACACCTCTACCAATTGGGCTATCGCAGACACCACGGACAGCCAAGCTGTCTCAAGGTGTCTTAAAGACAACCAAGTTGTCACGGTTGAAAGTCCAATGGGAGACGGGAACCTGGCCCGCAGATCGAGAATTTCTCCACTCCAAACCATGATAGTCGAGGTTACTGGTTCGAATCTGGGTCGCAGAATTTTTCCTTCTATTTTTCAATTGAAAAATCATTACCTATGCTTGGAGAGCATCTCCATTTTAAAATTATAATTATTTACTTGTGAGTTCATCAACTTTCTGGTTTGGAGTGGAGAAATTCTCGATCTGCGGGCCAGGTTCCCAGATTCATGTTAGGGTACCTCACTTTGTCATAATCACTTTTCGTCACATAAAGCTCGACTCAGGATCGTTTTGTTGATAGATTTACTTCGACACACTTAAAAATAAAATTACTAGCTAAATTACTATTTAAAATACTGTGGGACGCTAGAACAAAGTGGGGGGCGGGGGGAGCATATACTACTTAATCGCTATGGTTGTTTACTTGTGGATAGCGTTTCGTGGGCTCCCAATGAAACATCGACTGTCGTTGAGGACGATGTAAACATCCTCAGAACGGAATTCGGAGATGAGGAGCGATCATGTTCATCAACAAACGGAAGGACAACAATGGGCGAGACAATGACACATACAAGACGGGACAGCAATTATGAACATCGTGCGCGACAACGATTAATTATTGTTCGCCAACACAACATTCCTCCCGTTGCACTAAGCCTGGGGGAATACCACTGGGGCGGCTGTCGAGTGTGGCCCGAGCGACAGAGGGTTACTGAGTCCCGTCTCGGTCGGTCTCAGCTTTACACATCTGGCTGATGCGGCTCAATTGGTTCGGTGAAGTCATTTGGGTTGAGTGACGGAACGTCTTCCATGGGGTTTGGGGTTAACGCCGTGGTTGACAGTTCATTCTTGGCCGTAACCGTGATCCCCTCAGTAGGTGCATGAGCTGCTGATTGGGGAACGCACTCTGTAAAGCACACCCGACGAGGAGTTCTATGATTCTTCGTTTCGCCGCTGCGGGGCGCACTGGGAAGCTCTGCATGTGGTTTTAGCTGGTCTATGTGTTGCTTAGAGCACTTGTTTCCAACCACCACTTCTTAGTGAAGATCTCCTAGGCAACGGTTGACAACACCTGGTAGCCATCTTTCTTGCGAGGGACTTCCCAAACCACAAACACCGCTTGCCCTTCTCATAGGGACCTGAACTCCGGCATGAACGAGGCTTGGTGCCGCTCTTGAACTCGCTGGCTTACGTCTTGTGGCCGCAACAAATCCAGGTGAGTGAATAATTCTCTTCCTAGGAATAGCTTGGCGGGGGACTCCTCCATGGTGGCATGGGGCGCTTTCCTGTATCGTTCCAAAAATATATTTAAGTTCCGTTGTAAATTGGCTGAGGTGGTCCCCATGGCTTTTAAATCACTTTTTCCAGTCCCCATATATTGCTTTCATATTGTAAACTGCCTGTATTCTTGCGTTTGATGCAACCGTCTGCTCATCTATTGATGTTTTTTGAAAGGCTGAAATGAGCTAGAACACAAGTATCACTTAAAATATTTAGGAAATCTCTGACCTTCCTCAGCTTATCAGTAAGGTGGGTGTCTCTTTACCATTTCCAAAATGGTTCCTTACTCCAGTAGTCCTAGAGAACTGGTTGACGAACTAGCCCCGTATAAATTACACAGTCCAGTCACATTAATATGACCACATCCTATGTCAACATCAGTGGAAAATGGTACCAGTATCAGAGGAGGGGGGGTATAAGACGGGTGTCAGAGGGAAGCAGAAAATATTGCAATTGTTGGAGTCACGGCGAAACATAGTGATTTAACCGATCTCCAAAAGGGCATTATCATCTCCGTCTGAGCCAAGGGTGGCAGTATATCCGAAACTGATAGTTTTGTGAACTGTTCGCGTGCCATTGCAGTGAAAGTGTACCATGCATGGTGAAAGTGTACTTCATTAGAACTTACATTGGTGACTTTCGTTTATTTATTTTATTTTCATTAAAAGAAGAGATTCACATTTATGTTATTATGACCAAAGTAATATTTGAAAACTCTTTATAGTTTGTTTACTTAAAAAAATAACGCTGTGGAAGCTTACAAAATCACGCTTGTGGGATTAGCATTAAAACATTAAATCGACCCCAGCAGCTTCCCTCGGTCTACATTGTACACGCCCACACGCGTGGGAGGGACCCTCTTATAGGCAAGTACCAACTCCACACGAGGTGGGGTACGAGTTTTTGGAACTTGCCAAGCTGCCGGATCCAAACAAGGAACAACACCATGATAGGAGCTTATTCCACTATTTATTCTCAAAAAAGATGTGCCAATACAATTATGTAAAGTAACTTTAATATATTGTAAACTGCTTAACAGAGATGCCCAGAAATATTAATAACTGATAATGTAACAAAACTCATTTAACCCAATTCAGAACCCCCATTGAAACATTAAAGCAATTGCAAACATTGAACACTAGTTACTCTGCTAAATACATAAGGGTCCCAGGGCATTTATCCTCACAATCTATATACATATTCCCCTATTAACCATCATGGTCGCTTAATATTACTATTTATTTTAAAAGCTGGTACGTATGTGCCTCAGCACTCCGTTCTAAACATGAGCTTCTGTTACAGAGATATGAGCTGATGTTCACTGCCAACACACCGCCCATGGAGAGGCATAAGTGGCTCCATAGTGCTCATAAGTGCATTGCTTCGCAACCATTGGTCAACACGAGGGGCTACAGAATGTGTCGTGCTTCTCTTTTAGTTTTTCTTGCTCCACTCCAATCGCACTTAAGCTTCGGTTACACGGAGCTAAAAGAAAATCGGGGAGAAAGACTGTAACCCGTACTACTCAAGACTCCCATGCACAACACCTACCCACTCGTGTTGCCCCACGCTAAAATACAACGCTTATGCTAAAACCCCGCTACAAAAGCGCTTGCCAACAGACTCGGATGCCAGCAATGAACACATGCTCGTCTCAGCTACTGCATATGCAGGCATAAAAAAAAACATTTACATTCTGTTACATTAGACATGTAATCAATACTCCTTCCATGAACTTATAAAACAAAGTCACAGTCAACATTTCTACAGATTACATGACAGGCAGCAACAAATTGCACTGCTTTGAGCGACAACAGCTTTGCTGTGTGTCCCGGCGATTGTACTGCAGTTAAGTCGGCTTCCTTTTAACTTGGCACTGAAAAAAGCCCCAAATGAGGCATCTGTGTGCAAGAAGAATTCTCTATTATAGTCGGTAACATTGGATGGGTCAGGTTGGATCTTCAACTTAGAAATCTGGTGTCCAAGATATTTGACTTGATCCACACAGAAATGACACTTAGATGGTTTAATTATTAAACCCTGGTCACAAAAGATTTTAAGAATTGATTTTAAAAGTGCTAAGTGTTCTTCAGAAGTTTTGGAATATATGAGAATGTCATCTTGAAAGACAAACTCCTTCACCAAGATTTCGCTTTGAATATTAATCATATAAGCTTGGAAAAGATGTGAGGAACTGATATTTGCCCCATGGGGTAGTAAAGGCAAAACATTCCCTTAAATGAAGGGCCATAGGAATTTGATAGTATCCACTGTGTAAATCGAGTACAGAGAAGAATCTCTGATCATGAAGCTGTTGAAGAATTGCCTGAATCTTAGGCATAGGGTAGTCTATAGGTTCTGTTACATCATTGACCTTCCTCAAGTCCAGTGTTATTCTAATATCCCCGTTTCTTTGTTAACTACATGAAGTGGAGAATTCCATTTTGAAGTTGTTGGTTCAATAATTTCAGCTTTAAGATAATCAGAAATGTACTTCTTAGGAAGGTATAACTGAGGAATAGGATATTGCCTCACAAAGACAGGTTTTGTTTTATCAACATTAAATTCCACCTCGTAATTTTTTACACCGTTCACTTCTTTAATGTCCTGACCTATACAGCTAGAAAATGCTGTCAGAGTATTCAAAATAAGTTTCTTTTGTTCATTGGATAAATTAGCTAACTCAAAGTTATGTTCAAAACGGAGTTCCCCACATTCCAAAGCCACATCTCCAATTATGTTCCCTCCAATTATACCGCCATAGTCACGATCTTGGAGATCCATGATAAGAAATTTTTTGTTTCCTAGAGGTCCTATTTCCGTTTCAATCTTAGTTGTAATTGCTTTATCAATCGGATAAATGTGACCATCAACTCCCTTAACTAGGACATTGTCATGGACTGAAGTGACCCTATCTTTTAATGATTCAGCAGCTGTAATGTCAATAACTGATATTTCTGATCCTGTATCTTAACAAAAACTGAAACTTTGAATCTCCAATTTTAATATTTAATTTATGAAGGCCCTTATCATCCCTTTTTGTGTTATCAGATTTTTGTAAATTCTATCCGACTGCTGTGACTGATTTCCACAAGCAGTCCATATTAATTTAAAGGGTTTTTTTTTTTTTTTTTTACAAAAACGGGCAATGCATTATAAGCATTTCAGTTTCCAAAATATACACTTTCCCACAGAATATAGTCAAAATATATTTTTAGGAAATGTTTGGACCTGCTGTGCTACCAAATAAGCTAGGTGATAACCCCGGCGTGGCTTGGACTTTTTTTTTTTGGAATAAATTTTGAAATATCTTAAAAATAACACACACGAAAACGCTTAGAATTAAAACAGTAAAAATTCTTAAAAAATTTTTTTCAAATTTTTATTTAAGGCTCACAATGGATGGACCTCTTCAACGATGCCACTGCTAGTCTAAATAATTTCTTACTCACGTAATCTTATTTTAGATGTACACTTGATGTTGTTGCAATTCCCTTTCTTCTCTCGATGTATCGAATCAAAGCTTGGCCATTCATTTCTTTTTGTAGTCTAGTGATCGCCGATTCTTCTATTGACCTGCTTACCATTTGCTCAATACAGCACGGAGCTAAAGGAGTGCTTCCTCTGTCGTCTTTCCACTCTTTCTCAATAGTTTGCTAACTTTCCATTATCTCCAGTGACTAATCATTTTTGAAGATTTTCAAGAAATTGTTAAGTACTAAGAACAATCTTTTCTAAGAAAAGCCTGAATAACAGGAATTCTGTGCATTGTTACAAATTTTGCCTTTCATTGGTGGTCACGAGATATATATTGTTGATCCTTGCCTAGTGTTGGTGCATTGCGTGTTGACACCATTGTTGATACATATTGTTGGACAAACTTTTCCTTGCATTGTTGGTCATGAGATATATATTGTTGGTCCCTGTAGAGTGTTTGTGAATTGTGTGTTGATACCTATAGTTGCACAAGCTTTGCCTTGCATTGTTGGCCATGATATATTTCTCATTAATATGCCCTGCCATAACCATGAATATAGATTTTTTATCGATAATTATTATTTTTCCGAAATCTGAGGTCGACAGTGACCTTTCTCATACTTTGAAGGTCAAGTATGCAAAATTTCATCAAGATCGGAATAAAACTGTAGATTTGTATTCTATACCCACAAACATCCTTCTTTATATGTATAGAAAGATAATATACGATAGTATGCCAGTATATTAAATATTATATGCTAGTTTTTGTTTGAAATTCATCAGATCGAAGTTCGTTTGAAATCACCTTCCCCCCCCCTCTTCCAAGTTAAATTTTGGTGATGAAAAAGTGGATGGGAAATTGAGAAAGAAAGCAAATTAATGCAATGTATATTGTTTAAATTGTATGATAGATATCATTACATATGTACTGTAATGTACTGGTATATTAAATATTTTATGCTAGTTTTCGTTTGAAATGCATCAGATCAAAATTAGTTTGCCCCCCCCCCCCCCCATTAGCTTTTGGTGACGTAAAAATGGATGGGAAATTGAGATAAAAAGTGAATCAATGTACCGTATGCATTGTATAATGCACTATAATATACCAATATATTAAATGTTATACAATATTTTCGTTTGAAGTTCGTCAGACCCTCCCCCCCTTCTCAGCTGTTTTAGAGCTAATTTTTCCCTCCTGTATAATACGATCCCACAAATTTAGGTGGTTTTTCAGGTCAAAATTTTTCGCATTACAGTAGAATGTTTACGGTATTTTTTTTATTTGTGGCATAAGACCATGTGGTGAAACGTCAAATTATTTTGAATGTACAACTGCGTGCCAAAATAATGGAATAGTGGACTTGGTTATCAACATTTCTGTGTTCATCCCTCTATTGCACTAAATTGTTTAAATATAATGTAAAATCTTTGAAGGATTTATAATCTATAATGTGTTTACTTGTAGAAAATCATATATAAATATACAAGCTATTTCTAGGTTTTTGGAAAAAAATTATTTCATTTTGAGAAAAAAATGGCATACATAATTTCGTGTGACAAAATAATGGAATAGTCTGTTACAAAGCCTATCAACCCTTAAAATATTACATGAACAATGCTAAAATAATTTGCATAATCAAACCATTGATTCTTCAACAGTTGTGATGCTGTTTAAGAGAAAAATGGCTGCAAAAACTGATTTGTCAAAAATTATAAAAAAAGTGATAATTTTCTTAATAAACGAAGGAAAAAAGCACGCTGATGTAGCAAAAATTATACAATGCCACCAGTCTACAGTATCCAAAGTGCTTTAAAAGTTTAATAATGGATCTAGGCTTTGCAATAATTGTTACAAATGTGGTCAAAAACGAGTAACGAGCGAGTGTGAAGATAGACAGCTAAAAGGGATCGTCCAAGATAATCTTTTCAAAACCTCGAAAAATTTTCACACCATGTGGAAAGAAAAAGGAGTAAATGTATATCTCCGAACAACATTGAGAAGATTGCATGAAATGCCCTATGAATGTTGTGTGCCTAAAATTAAACCGCTGCTTTCTAAAAAGCAAAAGCAAGTGCACTTGAAATGGTGCAAAGAACATGACCATTGAACAGAAGACGACTGGTCTCAAGTGATTTTTAGTAATGAATCTTAATTTTGTGTAACATATGGTGATCAGGGTGGCGTAAAAATACAAGAGGCATATCTTCCAAACATGATGAAATCATGAGTTAAGTTTCCAGCATCCGTTCTCACCTGGGGTTGCGTGAGTTCATATGGCGTAGGATCACTAGCATTTATTAACACCACTGTAAACGCAACATTTTATCAAGAAATTTTAGAGTATTTTTAATGCCATCCGTTGAAGAATTGTTTGGGGATCGTCATTTCATCTACCAGCATGATAATGCTCCTTGTCATGTAGTGAAAACAGTGAAAGCATGGTTAAACTCCAACAATATTACTGTGTTAAATTGGCCGCCGAATTCCCTTGATCTTAACCCCATAGAACAGCTGTGGGGTGACGCTAAAAAGACTTTATTTGAGCAGAAACCAACAACAGTTGCCGAACAAAAGGAGAAATTGTTACAAGTGTGGAAAAGAATTACTCGGAACATTGTAAGAAATTGGTTAGCTTAATGCCACATCGTATTCAAGCAGTTATTGATGCTCAGAGTGGTGCAACAAAATATTAATTAAAATCAAGCCAGTATACCTTATTTAATTGTTTTTTTGTTTCCAATATTGTAACAAGAACAATATTCCATTATTTTGTCATAGAAAATGACATATGCCATTATTTTGTTGTCAAAAAATAAGGGGGGGGGGGTTGTCCTACCCTTGCTTACAATCCCCGATTTAAAATCTGCTTTCTACTAAACATGTTTTATTAAACTTGGTGAAAATTTTTTAAAAGTGCAATTAATTTTTTTTTAAATTTAAACAATTAAATTTTGTGAATTATAATTCCAATAAGTTGTTGCAACATTGTTCAGTTAATGATAATAAAAATTGTTTATTATTATAGTCGAAATATTTTTTATTCCGACTCTATCTAACATGATGAAGTATGTAAATGCTGAAGTTATAGCTCAAACAGATATGTATAACTCCCATTGGCAATTTTTCGAAATCTCATATTAGTCTGCCTTCCTACATGGAGTTAACTTATATGCTATAAATTTTTTGTAATAGAAAACGAAGAATGGAGTTTAATGAAGAAATCAGCAAAGGCACAATAGAATAACGTACTTAAAAGCGATCGAATGGAATAATCGGGAAGGGTGGAGATTCGAATGTTGTACCCCACCCCCCTCCGAAGATTTTACTTTTTTTTTTTATTTCCCCCAACATTTTCGTCACAGAGTCTCTCTATTTGAAAGAATTTTATTTTTCATATTTTGCTTTGTAATTTCATATTTCAAGGTTTTTTGTTTAAAACCTCGTTCAAAATCTAAATTAAAACATTTTCTTGAATTAGAGTGCTTGTGTGAGGCATTTTTGGTGGCAGTTGTCCAGAAACCGTCAATGCTGCTGTGCAGTGATGGCTACAGAAACAAAGGGCAGCATGGCACGCTCGAAGGCAATGGGGCACTGAATGCAGCTAAATTCTTGCTTTAAAAGTACATGGGCATGTCAGTGACCTACATTTATATTTTTAAGGCATAATGCTAACTTCTGAATCTGTATGCAATTAGGACACATTAAGGCTTTGTAATTTCTTCTAGGCTAATCTCTTCCTTACTTTGTGATGCCACGAAAAGACATAATCTCGTGGTACAGTTTTCAATAATTTTTAAAGTATATTTTTCAACAATTTATGCACTATTTTTGCAGGATAAAATTGTGAATAATGATTGCGTTAAGATTTTTAAACTTTATACCTTATACAGTTGATCTGTGTTTTCCCTCAACATTTTATTAATGCTAATTTAAACATGAAAGCTTATTGAGGAATACTTCTTCTCGCGGACGAAGCTGTTTATTTTGACAGTAAAGCGACCACAGGAAACAACCACACACGAATACAAAAGGCTCGACTTGTCAGTGCGGAGGATAAAAAAAGCACAAGGAGTAACACGATAAACAGCTCATCACAGCTACCAACTAAACTGATGCAGTTACCGTATTTTTTGGAATATTGGCCGCATTCACTTTAGGCTGCAGCCGCAAATTTGACGGCGGAACGAAAGAATAAGCGTTCATAGGCTGCGATTCACATTAGGCCGCAAAAAAACTTAGCCTAAAAAGATCGAAATACTTCGTTTTAGCGTCCCATAGTATTTTAAATAGTAATTTAGCCAGTAATTTTATTATTTATATAGCCATCAACATTACTTTTATATATTTAATGAAACTTTTATAAATTTATTAATTTAATGTGTAAATAATTAGAGTAATCTCATTTTAATGAACGTGCGCAACTCCTTATTTCTTCAGCAGCGGCCATGGTTCGATCAACGCACTTACTGCTGGGTGCTGACCAATAGCGATAGAGAGCGTTCTATGACATCATAACACCTTCAACTAATCGTAGCCGCCAAGTACAGTGAATTCAGGGCTAGCGAATCGCCGACATTAACTTTTTAACACTTGATTTTCTTCCTAATTTATGAATGAAAAATTACGTGACTGGTTAATTACTGTTCCGAGGTGTTAGAATATTAATTTCAATGTTAGAAAAAGATTGAACAAAGACTCGTTAATTTAAAACCATCAATTCAAAGACCATCGCATTTTTATATATAGCAGGGAAGTCGGATAATTTTTACTAAAAAATAATATCTATCTGCAATTTACTCTTTCAAAAAGTGCAACAAATTATCTTATAAAAAAGATCATAAGCAAATTTAAAAGAAAATAGGTACGATATATGAATGTATTGGCGATCTATCCAAATTCATTACGTGAACGATGCTACTCATCTACAGCGAAAGCAGAAGTGACGTTGGGGGGGTCGAAAGTGTTTATTAATAGAAAAAAAAGAAATTAATTCGTCTTTATTTATCGTATCTGCTTACAGTATTTATATTGAAATCATTTTCATGCTAGGGTACCTCATTTTGTCATAATCACTTTTCATCACATACAGTTAGACTCAGGATCGTTTTGTTGATAGATTTACTTCGTAATTCGACACACTTAAATACGGTCTTCTTTGGCAGTGTAATTTTAAGAAATATTATTATACAGGGTGGTCCATTTATGTGTAGACATGGAAATATTTCGAAAACAAAGCATTGTACAGAAAATTTTGTCAGGACAAAAAAATTATTATTTTTTAAAGGGGAAATCTTTCTGTTCTAAAATCAGCCTTCCCCCTCCCCCAGTGGGTGGAGCAGGTGACAACTTTGATATCTTAAATAGGAATCCCTTTTTATGAAAAGTTCGACCTTTACTCTACTTCTTAAAACTATAGTCTTTCCTAAAATATTATACGCAGTTTGGATTTGGTATCCAGGTATAACACAAAATGTCAAGTTTTTAGCCAAAATGATCACCTCTTTTTTAAAATTTATTTGTAATAAATTTAACAAAGTCAATTTTATGAATGATTTAAATAATACTTTTAATATTTATAATATTATTTACAAAATTTGTATTAATATTATTAAAGGTTTTTTAACGGACATCTCTGGGCCCCGAGCATCCTTCAACTTCTAGGGGTTCGTGCCCCCAGACATCATAGGGATGTTAATATTTATCTTCAAACAATTCGTTGGCGCTCTAATATTTCTGTAATTGATCCAGCTTATAAGTTAGTTTTAGCTTTTAATGGTGGCATTTTTAGTAAGAATGGACATTAAAACGATTCTATTTTTCAAATTTCTAATTAGTCTTGTGATAGTGTCTATGCTAACTCCGTCATTGGATTATTATCCTTTGAGGGTAAGCCGCGTATGCGTGTTGATTAATTAATTAATTTTTCTAATGTAATTATCTTATTAAATGTACCTTAAATTTTTAATTAATTGGTGTGTTTATGTCTATGACCTTGAACTTTTTATAAGTTCTCTCTTTAAATTTTTCTTTCTTTAGTGTTGTAATTTGCCGTTTTTGTGTTTCATTAACCCCATTTTTGGGCTTACGCCTGTTGGGGGACAATAAGGGGTTTAATCTCTCAGCCGATTCTGGCTGTCTGGTTCTCTCCCCGCCGTTGTTGTTATTATTATTATTATTATTATTGTTATTGATAATAATATTATTATTATAATGTTATTGATGTTGTTGTTTTATTTATTTTTTTTACACAATTATTCTTAACGTTTTTTTTAATGAAAAGTTAATCTTTAAAAAAAAATTGTGGATTTTTCTTGCAATTAATGCGGCGTCTCGTCCACACTCTTATGAATTCGTCATAATAACAAGAATTTTAAAACTATCTAGAATACTGTAAGTAAAGAAATAAACCCATTTAATATTTCTTAAAATTTCACTGTCAAAGAAGTATTTAAGTGCGTTGAGTTAGGAAGCAAATCTATCAAAAAAACGATCCTGAGTTGAACTGTATGTGACAAAAAGTGATTATGACAAAATGAGGTACCCTACCATGAAAATGATTTCACTATAAATACGATAAATAAAGTCGAATTAATTTCTTTTTCTCGACCCTCCATCCCATCATAATTGCC
The DNA here is from genome assembly GCA_023313115.1 of Rhysida immarginata. NCBI lineage: Eukaryota > Metazoa > Arthropoda > Chilopoda > Scolopendromorpha > Scolopendridae > Rhysida > Rhysida immarginata. The sequence continues at coordinate 1,971,121 of JAHWFO010106624.1, forward strand.
GCTTTCACTGTAGATGAGTAGCGTCGTTCGCGTAATGATTTTGGATTAATTGCCAATAATTCATATTTTCGCCAATACATTCATATTAATCGCCAATACATTCATATTCATACATTTTCTTTTTACCAAATTTGCTTATTATCTTTTTTATAAGATAATTTTATTACACATTTGAAAGAGTAAATCGCAGATAGATATTTTTTTTTTCAGTAAAAATTAACTGACTTCCCTGCTGTAGTTAAAAATGCGATGGCCTTTGACTTGGTTTTAAATTAACGAGTCTTTGTTCAATCTTTTTCTAACATGGAAATTAATATTCTAACACCTCGGAACAGTAATTAACCAGTCACGTAATTTTTCATTCATAAATTATGAAGAAAATCAAGTGTTAAAAAGTTAATGTTGGCGATTCGCTAGCCCTGAATTCACTGTACTTGGCGGTTACGATTAGTTGAAGATGTTATGATGTCATAGAAAGTTCTCTATCGTTATTGGTCAGCACCCAGCAATGAGTGTGTTGATAGAACCATGGCCGCTGCCGAAAAAATAAGGAGTTGCGCTCGTTGATTAAAATGAGATTACTCTAATTATTTACACATTTAATTAATAAATTTATAAAAGTTTCATTAAATATATGAAAGTAATGAAGATGGCTATCTATATAAATAATAAAATGACTGGCAAAATAAATAATAAAATGACTGGCTAAATAAATAATTAAAAAACTATGGGATGCTAAAACGAAGTATTTCAATCTTTTTGAAATATTCACAATTACTGATAATAATTCTTTATTTCAAAAAAAAAAATTTTTTTTAAGCCACACTTACTTTTGGTTGCACTCCTAAAATTTTTCGATTTTCTTGGGTTTTGAGCCGCTGCCTTTATTCGAAAAAATACGGTAGTTAATATTTTAAATGAATGTACGTAGCAGTTTGATTAAAATTTTTAGGCTTTAAATCACTCATGCCACAATAAGTTCCAATGAATACTTAAGCCGCACATTGTTGGCATTTATTGGTTTCCGTTTATTGCGTTTGTGCAGCGCTGAGTGGCAGCTTGGCGGGGCAAGGGGCAGCATGGCGCTTTGACACTCTGATTTTGCCTAGCGGCGTCACTGGCTGTGGAATTTTCTCCTGTGACGGGCTCGTGTGTCATGCAGTGAGGTATAGGGTAATATGCAATTGCAGGATTAGTGAAACGAATAGTGGATTTCTAGCAATTGGTGAATGACCTAACTTTTAGTTAGCTTCGGAAGATATGTCGTGTCAAACGAACAGCCTTGGGCGGTCGTTAAATTGTAATGTTAGAGTTGTATGTACAGGTGATAGAAACCTGAGAGACTATTCTGAATTGATTAAGCTCTGATATAGCTGTTCAGAAGCTGCAGACTTTGTCATAAGTAGTTTAGAGTATTATATATTGTGGAATGCCAAGCTGGTGTAAAGGTCCGGAGACCAAGAGGCCCAAAATAATTACAGAATTACATTCATAACAGGTGCATCGGCTGTAAAACTAGACCATATACCATAAAACACGATATCCAAGCATTAACTCAGAGGGGCCCCTCAATTAACTAATCATAAGCTATTAGCAGCTAGCGAGAATAGTTAGCAAGCAACAACAATGCCTAGGGCGTTAAACAAGTGCAGCTCCATAACAGGGGATCAGGACTGAGCACATGCAACCTTTCTCCGTGCTGTTAAACAAGACACTGTGTGCTTCTGCGCAAGTGAGCCACTCTCAAGGCCGGGATGCTGCTCAGGGCTGGTGCCCGCTCAGAAGATCCCGGTCTATTAAATGCATCTTTGATGCCAGACGCTCACAGGCACCACGTGATCCCTTTAGTCGGACCAGTGGGGAATCCGAGGAACCCCTGTGGCCTGGTTTTAAGTGAGGCACACTAGAGATGCAGGTTCCAGGCTTCTCTTGACCGCCCTCCTTAGCTCTGTGCATCCAACAGACTGCCTTCTCTCTCCCTCTGCTCTTTTGAGACTGCACTCCTTATTACAAAATTAATTATTTCTCACGGGTAGAAACTAATAATAATTGTCTTAAGCATATATGTTTTACAGCGAAAAGCTCACTGCTAATCGGTAACATTATCATAGTATATAGTTTGCTCTACAGAGAACTAAACAGAAACTCTTCTCAGCAGTTTCGGACACATGGGGCTCTCCTTTAAGTAACTTTTCACTTCAGTCAAGTTCACAAAGGAAAGTCACACATGAAATGACGGCTTAATGCCAATACGAGGTGGCCTCTTTCTCACGGAGATAAAAAAAAAATAACAAAAGGTCACTCACCCGATGCTGACTTTTAATCGCACAGGTTGCGGGCTTTCCTGTCTGATATATCACATATCAATGTAGGCTGGTGCCTCATCGAGCGAAACTCCACCGATGGGGAACGATGCTCCCTTCTGCATCATAATTAGTAGGAGATAACGATTAATTAAGCGAAAAAAGTGCAGATATGTAAACTCTGCGTGTTCGCTACAGTGAGATTCATAATTAAATATGGCTGCCTGCCGTTCGAAACACATCTTCCTGGAGGACACGTCCATTCATTGCAAAGAAAAAAAACATACATTGCTGAAGCAACACTCCAGCCAGAAGTAGGAAAAAAACCCCAAAAAAACACGTCATTAAACAATGAACGAGAAGACTGTCATCATCTTCTTGGAAAATCTCCGAGAAAACAATGACAGCCCCAACAATGTCTGAGTGCTGTCACCCATAACGGACAGGACAGCGGCCAAGCAATTGAGCGCAACTTTTTTTAAAATCATGACAACAATAAGATTATAAAATAACATTTTGTAATAGCAAAATATAGGGAAAACCAGTGCACTGCACCTAGAAAAAAAAACAACAAAATAAACACACAAATACAACACTCGACCAGATGCCAACGCATGCACATACACATTCACTCACCTCCTCCCACTCATCTCAGTGCACATAACGAAATGATCTCAATAAACGCTCATGACCTAAAGCAACAAACAAACCAACAACCACGAAACAAAACGACAACCAACAACCATGAAACAATTTCCCACACGAAACAGACTCATCCCACACATGACAATACGCTCAATATTTTGCCTCTGCCAGGTGCGTTAAAACACACTTGACATGGAATGTCACACAATAAAAAAGTAACCAAAGTACTTATGTGCTGTCTGACAGACCGCTCCAGAACTTCAAATCAATTGTACTTAATGAATTTGCTCCTGCTGGTACTAAAACCATTTGTGATGGGATGGGCACAACTAAACTTGAAGGTACTGAATAGCTTAAGGCAGTAAACATTAAGGAGGAACAGGGTTATTTCATGAAACTTGGCTATTCTGTCAATCAATGGTTAATGGGAGACTGTTTATTTTTATTATTTTTTTTTTTTATTTTTCCCTGTGGCAGACTGTTATGAACATGTGCCTCCAATGTGATCTAAATTGTATTTTCAGTAATTAATCTTAAAAATAAGTAATACTGAATATTAATTAATTAATTGACTGGTACCTGAAAATTATTTTAAAATGCGATAACTTAATTATTTCAATTGATTTAAAAGTTCTTACATACTTTCAGTCATGCATTTACACTCACATAATTTTTAAAGACTTTCAGTTTATTCATCAAAATAATTGCCCACACAGTTAATAATATATAAATCGCATGTCGGTAGAACTCTTTGGATTCGGTGGTGAAAAAGTCTTGCAACTCTATTTCAAGGGCATGACAATTTCTAAAATGTTGTGTGTGCACATGATTATTCAATGACCTAATCAGGTGATAATCTGTGGGAAACTTGTCAGATGATTTTGGAGGATGAGGGAAAGCTTTCCACCTATGCTGTATAATCTTTTAATGCGTTTGTAAAGCTCTCTGTAGTCTTGCATTGTGCTTTGCGATTTAGCGTCCCTTGGTATATTACATAGTAATTTAGATAGTAATTTCATTATTTATATAACTATCTAAATTACTTTAATATATTTAATGAAACTTTTATAAATTTATTAATGAAATGTGTAAATAATTATAGTAATTTGATTTTAATGAGCGAGTATAACTTTTATTTCATCAACGGTGGCCATGGCTCTATCAACGAAGTGCCGACCAATAGCGTGCTATAGCATTCTATGACATCACAACACCTTGGAGTAGAATGGGCATCAATCGCCGACAATAGCTTTAACAAGTGAATTTCATAATAATTTATGAATGAAAATGTATGTGACTGGTTAATTATTGTTCTGGAGGGTTAGAATATTAATTTCACTGTTAGAAAACGCTTCAACAAAGGCTGGATAATTTAAAGCCATGAACTCAAATCGACCACGTTTTTATCGGATTATTTTTGCCGATCTACGATCGATTTACCTTTTCAAAAAGTATAAAATAGAAGGCGCATTCTCCATCGCGCACGAAACTCACAATCGTGAGAGTGAGTCACGTGATCAGTGCGAATCATGCAGTTTGAATCGTGCGAATCATGCAGCCTGAAGGAGAACAGAGACTGTTCACTGAGCGTTAACAATTGAATGATCAGGCAACCCCAGCTCCTGGCTATACTTCGTCCAACAAGAGAAACACAGGGTGTGTTTCCGCTCTGATATCGACTACTCACTCATCCGCAATGCTTTGTGGGATCTCTCCTTCAGCGGTTACACAAGTCAATTTGTAATGGCGATGCCCGTGCAACAACTCTTCAGCCAAACAAGGAAAAACTATTCACAGCCAGGCTAGGGTGATTTGTGTGGAACGTATTTTGCTACTTTTAAGGAAAATAGTGTTTTAAAAGCTCATCTGCTTTGATAGAAGAAACTTCCAAGGCAACGCAAGTTTCTTTTTCTTGCGTTCGAACAATTGTTCAAGAAGGAAACGAAGCATCTTCATGCGAAGCTACTACCCCCTCTCCTCGCTTTTCGACTCTGGAAAGAAAAGGCCCAGGGAATCTCGAACAACGATATATATAAAATTGAGTTAAAAGACAATTTTATGAAGTGTACAATATTTTTAATTATAATTAAAGCAAAGCAACTGAATAATATTAAAGCTTCTGCTGTGATTAAGCGCATGAGGTCCCCTTTCTCTGATTGGCTAATTTGAAACTTCCTGTGACACACCCTGTTTTTCTCTTGTTGGATGAACTATAGTGTGTTTCGTGCGTGCACGATAACTAAACGCACTGGCGATGAGGAACAGCGTGCACGAAATGCACGGAGCGATGAGGAACAGCCAATGCGGACATAACGTGCATATAGTGCGTTTCGTGCGCGATGGAGAATGCACCTAGGTAAAGCTATAAAGTAACGTCCCCAAGATGCGAGCGTATTTCTCTATCTTATCAATAGATGGCAGAGTTGAAATCAAAGGCCTAACCATGGAGAAAAAACCATGAAGGTCGCACAGCATTGCTCTCCAGAGAAGCCAAATTTACAAAATAATTACTGGAACGCAGAGCATTTCCAAATAATGTTTTTCTTTTAGTTTTAGTTGAAAATTCATGCTTTTTTTTCCTTTTATTTTTAATTTCATTTTTTTTTTACTTTTATTTATTTTATTTAAAATTACATTGTTTAGAGTTGAAGCACAATTTTCTGAAATACATGTATATAAAATATAAGATAATTGTAAAATTTTAATTAATTAACAATTTTTGTTACTTTTCTAAATACATGTAGAAGGTAATATATTTGAAAAAATTAAAAAATATATGGACAAATCGTTCTCAGGGTTAGAGACATCTGAAAAGTAAAAAAGGAAAGGGAAAAAGGTCATTTTTTTTAATATTAATTATTATTTTTTTAAAAAAAGGTCAGTTTTAAAATTCGCAATAATTACTGAATAATTAATTTACCCTAAACCGGGTAGTTTTCAGCAAGGGTTACCAAAAAACAAGAAAATAAATTGCAGCCTTTGAAATTGTTGCGATAGGCAAATTCGTCTAAATATGATTGGAACAATTGAGGGCTGGTTCCATATTGCCGGCGAATATTTTGAGTGTGTATATCATTATCCTCCGGATCGACGAAATATCTCTCGTGAATTACTTTCGAATGATCAAATATTCCTCCGTGTATGTCTTTCACATGACGATACGCCTTCCATCCGTCTGAAATTATGTGGGTGCCCGGAAGAATGTGATTAACAATTTCTGTCTCGAGGGTTTCCCTATTGCGGTTGGGTACCTTTTTTAAAAAGCACCTCCCCGACTTACGTTCGATTCCCCCGAACACCCACTGTCTTTGACCTCGCAACTCGCCTCTATGGTATTTTCTGTGAAAACAGAGGGTTTCGTCAATTTCAACGTACAGTGGATCATAATTTTCGTCAAAACCACCGATCAATGGGGGATTTCTTGTTAGCCAAGCCGTACATTCGATTCTGCAATAATTGCAGAAGTTTATAGCAGTCTGCTGGGTCATTAGGCCAGCCTCATGGATGATGCTGTTCTGTGGTGCATCTTGACACCATAAATAAATAATAATAATAATCTGCCGCAACGAGAGCATGCTGTGTTCGAAGAACGACCCACCTCTAACACTTTTTCTCACATTGCATCTTCTGCATGACCAGCGCTTCTTGTCTATTCCTTGTCTATAATTTCCAAGAGATGCTGGGTTACCGCAAATATGACATATCATCACATTTTTAATTAGGCGGTGTCGGGCAAGCCACTGAAGAATAGTTTCTTCCGAAGAAAATTCTACGTATATCATTTCTAAAGTCCAATGTTCCTCTCGTATCGACACAGGTGGTAATACGCTTGCATTTGGAACTATCTCAGGATGTGTTGTCGGCATAGCTCCTAAACTTGGAAAGTGAAGCAGGCTAAACAGGCACTTGTATAAAGAACAATTAATTTTACGACACAGAATCAGCCGTAGCCTTCTTCAGGACTGTGTGTAACTTATTCTGTATGTTTACTGATTTAAAGAAGTTTAGGAGAACACTTTGGTAGAGAGAGGAGGGTTGGGGATGGGCCGCTAGTATAAAAAAGGGGGGGAGAGAGCCAATGTGATTGCTGGATTCGAAATTCAACTACCATTCGGAATAGGATTACAGGGGCTTAACCAGAATTTTACATGGGGGGGTTCGGTGGGCGGTGGGATAAAACGTAGAATAGTTTTTTAGCAGAAACAAAGACAAACAAGTGAACAGATCAGGGAAATCAAAGGGGGATTCGTCTGAACCCTCCGAACTCCCCCTAGTTACGCCCCTGGATTATTCTGGCCCAATAAATTGTACAAATTGAAAATAATACAAGACTGTATCTAGATAATTCAATAATAGATTAATCAAAACGGTAGGCATGTCCCAACTCAATCATTAGGCAACAAAAGTGGGGACTTCAAAACAATGGTTAAGAAATTGAACGAGAGACTAGGTTAGGCCTTTGATTTCAATTCTGCCATCTATTGATGAGATAGAGAAATACGCTTGCCATCTTGGGGACGTTACTTTATAGGTTTACCTATATAAATACACCCCCCTCACCAACTGAAATGAGGAGTACCGTCAATAACGTCGTAAGCGTAATGATTTTTGGTCGATAGTCAAGACATGAAAGTAATAATAAAGAAACCCGTGTTTCCATTGGCTGAAATTGCCCGCCAAACTAACGCTTCAAAGTAACCGCCGCTAACGAACTCTGCTCGTTGCCATGGAGACCAGGCTTGGAGCGTGGGAACACCTCCCCTCCCTTTAGAAAACGAAAGTGAAGCAAATTGACGAATAATGTACTACAAACTATGCTAATTTGTGAATACAGATGATAGTTGTAAAAGACAAATTATTCGAGATGAAAGACAAAACATAAAGGAAACTGTTGATTAAATTTTGTCATAAACTAACGATGCAACGTTGATCTTTTGTGGTATATAACAGATCAACGCCATGAGAAGTAGAAGCAGATTTATATATAAAATGTAGATCTGCGTGTGATGAATCTCAGATTCATCACAGCATTACGCGTTTCTGTGGCAGTTAATTCTTATCAAGAATAGATGAAGGTACTCTCTTGTTCTTATTTACTGATCGGACTTTTTATCTCGATGCTGACTATCAAAAAGTTTCACAAGCGTGCGCACGTGCGGCGCTAAACAGTCACAAGATCGCTTGAGAGGTGTTAGAAACACAAGTATTTTATTAAATATTATTATTATTATTATTATTATTATTATTATTATTATTATTATTAT
>JAHWFO010106624.1:1980055-2002699 GCA_023313115.1 Rhysida immarginata
CCCTTATCGTTCTCACTGTTCACTACCACTGAACTCTAAAGCAGTGCTGCCACTTGATCTCGCTTTTTAGATTACCGATTGCGTTTCGGCTGCCGCGTTGTTACAGTTGGAGATTTTACATTTATGTTAAATTTTTGCTGCTGCGGCGTATTAGCTTCCGCGGCGTTACTGCTGAAAATTACGGTACTTCTTTTTAGCGTCCCACAGTATCTTAAATAGTAATTTTGACAGCAGTTTTATCTTCTATATACATGGTGAGACGTAAGTCGTGCACCGAAGAATTACTTCAAGTGTGATGTGAAACAATGTAAAATCAGCAAATGGCGAGCATTTTGAGCATTTGTGATTGTACCAGCAACATGTTTCTTAGTCCATTAGTTAAGCTTGGTTTTAATAAAATAACGTTTATTATTATCAGAATTGTTTTAAATGCTTTGGTGCGCGACTTACGGCCCACCCTATACCCCCTATGTTTGTGGGTTTGTTTTTTATACAAATCTACAGTTTTATTCCGATCTTGATGAAATTTTGCATACTTGACCTTCAAAGCATGAGGAAGGTCATTGTCTACCTCAGATTTCGAAAAAATAATAATTATTGATTGAAAATCGATATTCAAGGCATATCAATGAGAAATAACTCGTGACCAACAATGCAAGCAAAGTTTGTACAACAATAGTATCAACACGCAATGCACCTAGTGTTGGTTAGGATCAACAATACAGGGCGCATAAGGTATTTGAGTACAGATTCACGTCAAGAAAGAAAACAGATATACAGGGTGTTTCAAAATTATGTACAATAAATTTAGTGACATATTCTTCAGGTCAAAAGAAGACGAAAATGTTCTATAGCGCTTTGTCTGGAAACGATTTGTTTGCGAGTAATCCAATATCATACAGTAGGGAAGCACGGTAGTTAGCGGACGATATTTTAGCAGTTCCAGCGTTTCGACCCAACACTAGGTTGAGTGGTTTGTTCCATTTAAACCTACTTTAGGGTTGTTCCATTAGTTGTGTACGGTTGTTTCCATTACTATAGTTTCACTACTGTACATCCACTAGGAATATCAATTTCAGAACGTTTGCATGCTTTGACATACGCATTAGGATTTACGTAAAAAAAAGTCATGTACACGTATTCCAGTGCAGAATACACTGACATGCACCTAATGTATGGTCTTGCGGATGGAAATGCTGTGGAAGCAAGAAGACTCTACCAAGAACGCTTTCCGAATAGATGTTTGCCAAATAACCGAACATTTGTATCTGTCGACAGACATTTAAGGGAGCGTGGTTCCTTTGGTCGTCAAACAGGACAAGGGCGGCCTGTAGCACATTCTCCGGATGAGGAGGATGTGATAATTGACATCATACATGATGAACCACAGACAAGCACCCGTCGTATTTCTTCCATGGTACACATTCCGCACTCATCTGTTTGGCGCATTCTTCACCATCAGGTTTTGCATCCATACCATCTGCAACTGGTTCAGGCACTGAACCCAACAGACTATCCACACCGACAACGATTTTGCCAATGGATACAACGTCGTCATGCTGCAGACCCTAGCTGTCTCAGCCAGATACTTTTCACGGACGAAGCAACCTTCACCTGGACAGGAATCGTAAATTCTCACAACCAGTACCATTGGGCAGATGCTAACCCGCATGTTACCCGAGCTCGAGCGCATCAAGAGCGTTTCTCCGTGAACATTTGGTGTGGAATTGTCGGAAATAACTTAATTGGCCCTTATGTGTTGCCGCCACGATTGACTGGGCGAACGTATCTTTTGTTTCTGCAGAATGCATTGCCAGAATTACTGGAAGATGTTCCTCTTTTGATAAGATCTAACATGTGGTTGATGCATGATGGCGCTCCAGCACATTTCAGCCATGTTGTGCGAGCACACCTTAATGCTGCATACACGAATCGTCGGATAGGTCGAGGTGGACCGGTAGCCTGGCCTGCATGATCACCGACCTTAATCCCTTGGACTTTTTTCTGTGGGGTCATGTGAAAACGATCGTCTACAGCACAGAAGTTCCTAACATTATGAATCTGTGACAACGAATTGAAAATGCATGCCAAACCGTTCGTAATGCTGGCGACGAACTCTTCCATGACATCAGACGGTCGCTCATGCAACGAGCCAAAGCGTGCGTGCGAGCTGGTGGCGGTTACTTTGAACAATTCCTGTAATTTGGAGCCACGGGTTTAGTTGGCTGTATCGCGTAAATAAATCGTTTCCAGACAAAGTGCTATAGAACATTTTCGTCTTCTTTTGACCTGAAGAATATGTCACTAAATTTATTGTACATAATGTTGAAACACCCTGTATAAGTCGAGATAATAACTTTATTATCGAAATATATCATGAGTATACTCAAGAAACCTTCTTGTTATATGGCTATTCAATGAATCCAACTTTAGCTTCTATAACTGCTTCAATGAGAGATCGAAGCCGTCAACATGCACAAATCAAATGGTCATTGTTGATATTGGTCATTACTCGAACAATGGCAGCTTTCAATTCATCTTTGGTGTTATGGTGGTGTTCATTGACCTCCACAACGCTTCATACGTAGTAGTCCAATGGTTCCAGGTCAGGGGAGTTAGGGGTTATGTGATCATGGAAGTTGTCAGCCATCCATTCCTGTGTCATGTGAGATTTGTGTTCTGGGGTAGAGTCTTGCTGAAACACGTAAGGCCTTCCGTTGCATACCGTGAGTGATATCTGATGTTTTCATGGACAACATTTCTGATTGTTCCTTCCGACACATGGAGATCTTTGGCAAGTGATCTCATGGATGTTCTGGGATTGTCATCGATTGCCTGCTGCACTTGCTGAATAAATTCAGGTGTTCTGATGATGTGTGAATGTGAGGAATGCTTGTTACACTTTGCTACTGGTGCAACATTGCCATCTTCGGTCTCCAACTCCTTCCTCACTTTGTGGACGAATGATCTTGCGACCTTTAGAAATCGTGATATCTCAAAATAGCTGTGCTTTGCCTTTATTGCCACGATTACTGCATGTCTCTTCATGATGTGTATTACTTGATGGTCTGCCATTTTGCTTTCCAGAAATGGAAAGGACATTTACTATAGTGCAGCAGTAGCCAAAAGAAGGTGTGTCCTCAAATACCATATACACCCTGTATATATCTCATGAACAACAATGCAAGGCAAAGTCTGTGCAATATAGATAAGTTTCAATTCGTAACAATGCATAAAATTCCTGTTATTCAGGCTTTTCTCAAGAGTTGAGACTTGTTAGTACTTAATAATTTCTTTAATACTTTAAAAATGATCAGTAACTAGAGATAATGGAGAGTTTGCAGACTATTGAGAAAGAGTGGAAAGACGACAGAGGAAGCACTCATTTAGCTCCGTGCTGTATTGAGCAAATAGTAAGCATGTAAATAGAAGAATCGGCGACTGCTAGACTACACAAAGTGATGAATGGCCAAGTTTTGCTTCAAGACATCGAGAGAGGAGTGGGAATTGCAATACCATCAAGTGTACATCTAATGTAAGATTACGTGACTAAGAAATTACTTAGACTAGTAGTGGCATACTTAGAGAGGTCCATCCATTGTGAGCGTTTAAAAAATTTTTTTTCAAATTTTCGTCATGAATTTTTACTGTATTAATTCTAAGCGTTTTCATGCGTTTATTTTTAAGATATTTCAAAATTTAATCAAAAAAAAACAAAGAGCCACGCTGGGGTTATCACCTAGCTTATTTGGTAGCACAGCAGACCAAACATTTCATAAAAATACATTTTGACTATATTCTGTGTGAATGTGAATATTTTGGAAACTGAGATACTGATAATGCGATGACTGAACGTTCGTTTCCAAGAATTATTAATAATGAGCATAAAATGATGATGCAGTGACAGGACATAAATAAGGCAGCATCTATTGAGGAGGCAAAGGAGTCAGACGTGTCTCCCTTGAGATTGCTATCAAACGTCCAAACGATTGGCAAAAATTTATGTGCCTGGAAAGGAAAGAGAAAGAACGAGTATTGGTCATAAAAACTCTGCAGCTAAAACAGAAAAATCTATACGGGTATTGGAAACATCTGAACAACGGGAGTTTCGAATAGAGCAAGAGGGTATAAGAGCTTCTATGTCAAGGGCAAGAAAAACTTGGGTCTGAAGTATCCAGTGATGTTCCCTGGTGGTAAAGATGGATATCATTTTAATCTGAAGCAAATCAACAAGAGGTAAATAAAATCCTGGTATATCACTAGAATTCCTGTTTTTTGTATTTTTCATAGAATGGGTAGTCCCTTTGCTCTGTGTTATATTCATTGAGTTATTATTTAACCAATTTGGAGTTATAATTTAACTTCTTGAGATTGTTCTGTTTACCTGCAAGTGTAATTATCCCGGGCAATGCCAGGTCCTCTCCTAGTTATTTATGTAACCTTCTAAATTATTTTTATATGTTTAATGAAACTTTTAAAAATTTATTAATGAACTGTGTAAATAATTACAGTAATTTCATTTTAATGAGCGAGTATAACTTATTTCATCAGCGGCGGCCATGGTTCTATCAACGAAATGCTGACCAATAACGCGATAGAGCATTCTATGACATCACAACATCTTGGAGTAGAGTGGGCTTGCAGGCATCGTCGACTATCGCTTTAACACGTGAATTTCAAATAATTTATGAATGAAAATATATGTGACTGGTTAATTATTGTTCTGAAGGCTTAGAATTTTAATTTCATTGTTAGTAAACGATTCAACAAAAGATGGTTAATTTAAAGCCATGAACTCAAATCCACCATGTTTTTATCAGATAATTTTTGCCGATGCACGATCGATTTACCTTTTCAAAAAGTACAAAATATATCAGGTTGTTGCATATCAAATGTCGGATTGCAGAGGTCATCTTTTATGGCCCTCTAGAAAGGACACCTTCACACGTGCTATTTGAAATAACCCCCATTGCAATCCAAACATCGTTGCTAACGATTTGGCAGTTTCACCAGCCGTCTTTGATAGAATTCATGGTCACTAGACTCGATAAACTCCCGGAATGTGTTTTCGTTGTCTGCTTGGGTTAGGAATGTTTTCTCAGGAGAAAATTTTCTAGGCTCTGGAAAAGATGGTAGTCGATAGGGGAGAGGTCTGGAGAGTACGGGGGTGTGAAAGCACCTCGTAGCCGAAGGATGCCTTCACCTACATTGTCATGCAGCAGAAGGATGCCTTTGCGATGCACAAGTGCAGGTTGTTGCTGACACGGTTTTGTGTGCATACGATGCAGTTCATGGCAGTAGGTCGCAGCAGTGATCATCTCCCCCTGCTGCAGGAAGCTATAAAGCACTACACCATGGATGTTCCACCAGACTGTAGTCATGAGCTTCCTGAGGTACAACGGGGGTCTAGGGAACTGTTGCGGGGTTTCATCAGTATCCAGCCACTATGATGACCGTTTCCTATTGTCGTATAGGAGTCGCTTCTCGTCGCAGGTGACAATGCGATCAAGAATCCCTGCTTCTTCATGGCGCGAAAGCAATTCTGTACACACCTATAACCGACACTATTTTGGTTTTCCGTAAGTTCATGTGGGACCCATTTTTCCTTCTTTTTCACCTTCCCACTTGTCCTGCTTTTTTCAACCTAATGTGTCTACTGACAGTCGACCCTGATACAGCATGATTCCCAACTGTTTTTGACGGGTCCTCTTCCACAGATCACTTCAGATCAGCATCATTCAACACGTTGGGCGGTATGCCGTTTGGCTCATTTGCCAGGTCCGTCACTACCGCCTGGAATTTTCGGAACCAACGTTGGACAGTACGTTCATTTATGGTGCCTACACCGAATACCTTATTGATGTTTTGAGAGGCGTTGGATGCTGTTGATTCAGCCTGAACTCGTAATGCATTATCACACGTAATTCGTATGAAGTCATGACTATATTCACTTGGGGTCAAATGCTATTAAGTATCATTGCAGACATGCAAATTTCAGGCAGCTGGTCACTGATAGGTTATTCTCTGGAATGTGCCACTTTGTTAAGGGTACTTGCTATTAAACGTGGAAACCGTGCTGAAGTGCAGAACCCACCTCGAAATCCGACATTTGATATGCATTGAACTGATAGTAGTTTCCTATAAAAAGATAGAAAGCAAATATAAAATATGTGGTGCCTATTGATCAAATATAGGTATACAGGATGTTTCAAAATTATGTACAATAAATTTAGTGACATATTCTTCAGGTCAAAAGAAGACGAAAATGTTCTATAGCACTTTGTCTGGAAACGATTTGTTTGCGAGTAATCCAATATCATAGAGTAGGGAAGCACGGTAGTTAGCGGACGATATTTTAGCAGTTCCAGCGTTTCGACCCAACACTAGGTTGAGTGGTTTGTTCCATTTAAACCTACTTTAGGGTTGTTCCATTAGTTGTGTACGGTTGTTTCCATTACTGTAGTTTCACTACTGTACATCCACTAGGAATATCAATTTCAGAACGTTTGCGTGCTTTGATATATGCATTACGATTTACGAAAAAGTCATGTACACGTATTCCAGTACAGAATATACTGACATGCACCTAATGTATGGTCTTGCGGACGGAAATGCTGTGAAAGCAAGAAGACTCTACCAAGAACGCTTTCCGAATAGACGTTTGCCAAATAACCGAACATTTGTATCTGTCGACAGACATTTGAGGGAGCGTGGTTCCTTTGGCCGTCAAACAGGACAAGGGCGGCCTGTAGCACATTCTCCGGATGAGGAGGGTGTGATAATTGACATCATACCTGATGAACCACAGACAAGCACCCGTCGTATTTCTTCCATGGTACACATTCCGCACTCATCTGTTTGGCGCATTCTTCACCGTCAGCTTTTGCATCCATACCACCTGCAACTGGTTCAGGCACTGAACCCAACGGACTATCCACACTGACAACGATTTTGCCAATGGATACAACATCGTCATGCTGCAGACCCTAGCTGTCTCAGCCAGATACTTTTCACGGACAAAGCAACCTTCACCCGGACAGGAATCGCAAATTCTCACAACCAGCACCATTGGGCAGATGCTAACCCGCATGTTACCAGAGCTCGAGCGCATCAAGAGCGTTTCTCCGTGAACATTTGGTGTGGAATTGTCGGAAATAACTTAATTGGCCCTTATGTGTTGCCGCCACGATTGACTGGGCGAACGTATCTTTTGTTTCTGCAGAATGCATTGCCAGAATTATTGGAAGATGTTCCTCTTTTGATAAGATCTAACATGTGGTTCATGCATGATGGCGCTCCAGCACATTTCAGCCATGTTGTGCGAGCACACCTTAATTCTGCATACACGAATCGTTGGATAGGTCGAGGTGGACCGGTAGCCTGGCCTGCAAGATCACCGACCTTAATCCCTTGGATTTTTTTCTGTGGGGTCATGTGAAAACGATCGTCTACAGCACAGAAGTTCCTAACATTATGGATCTGCGACAACGAATTGAAAATGCATGCCAAACCGTTCGTAATGCTGGCGACGAACTCTTCCATGACATCAGATGGTCGCTCATGCAACGAGCCGAAGCGTGCGTGCGAGCTGGTTATGGGCACTTTCAACAATTCCTGTAATTTGGAGCCACGGGTTTAGTTGGCTGTATCGCATAAATAAATCGTTTCCAGACAAAGTGCTACAGAACATTTTCGTCTTCTTTTGACCTGAAGAATATGTCACTAAATTTATTGTACATAATGTTGAAACACCCTGTATATATATACAAGTATTTACTATTGACCCGCTGACAACGTTACTGACACTACTCATTTCAGTTGGGGAAAGGGGAGGGGGTTATTATTATACAGGGTGTTTTTGAATTGAGTACAGATTTTTTGGGAGATGATAGAAGAGGTCCTTAGAAGTATTTTTTGTCATATGAACATGGGGTCCCCGCAGCTCCGTTTACTTACAATACTTCATTGAACAATCAAATGACACCGGGATGCAGTGTGCGTTGGTAGGCCTAGATTATTTTATTTTTAACAATTAACACAAGCAATCTACTGTATGACTTTTACAGTAATTGTTCGAAATAACCGCCATTTGCTTCATAGCACAATTGACAATGCCTTATGATGGATTGATGTACGCGTGGAAACATTTGATTAGCATGGTCGCTGATGTCACCTGCTGCCGTGACAACACGAGCCGCCAATTTTTCTTCGGTATCTACGGGTTCAGAGTACACCATTGATTTTATGCTTCCCCATAAAAAAAATCCATCGGTGTGAGATCTGGCGATCTCGGTGGCGAGGCAACTGGTCCGCCACGACCAATCCAACGACCAGGATATGTCTCATTTAGGTAATCTCTAACTGCTCTTGTGTAATGCAAAGGTGCGCTGTCCTGTTGAAACCACATCAAATGTCTGGTCATTAGTGGAACATTTTCAAGAAGACCAGGGAGCTCCTCCTTCAGGAAACCAAGGTATGTTTGCCCGTTAAGACGGCATGGTAGGAGATATGGCCTAATCAGGACATTGTGAATCATGCAAGCCCAAATATTCAATGAAAAACGATGCTGAAAACTGTTAACATATGTTGCACATGGGTTGACAGATGACTATTGTAGCTATTGAACATTCCCTCTCACGTAAACGTTGCCTCATCTGTCCACAAAACCATGGAAGGAAAGTCTGGAATCCTATTCTGTTGCTGCATAAACCATTCCGCGAAAGCACGCCGGGGACCATGATCATTGGGACATAATTCCTGCACCTTTCGAAGCTTGAACGGATGTTGCAGGTTGTCATGTAAAATGTTCCATACATTGGTATGACTATTATTCAAAGCAGCTCCGACCGCACGAGTACTTGTCGATGGATTTCGGTTAAACCTTTCCAAAACTTCATCCTCTAATTCAGGGGAGCGTTACCACCGACGACGTCCACGCTGATGATTATCATGAGCGAATGTGCCTGTTTCTCTTAGACGACGATCTATGGCACCAAATGTTCGTGAATTGGGAAGAATTCTGTTAGGATAACGTTCAGCATACAAACTCCTTGCACCATGACACAAGTGCATGTCTGCATAATCATTCCATGTAAAACAATTCATACTGTTTGTTTAACTTTACACATGTAAAAAGTACATCAAGTGAACTTTTTAAAACAAATCTTTACCAACTGCTTTCCCAGAATGCGATTAGTTCATTTACATATGGACTAATCGTATTTTACAAAGGGGTTGGATACCATGGAATCTCCTTGACGAAGTTTGTCCTAAGACTTTTCAACAAACAAGCACGTGCACCTTGAAATTTCTTTGCAAACGATTACTTTAAAAGTTATTACAGTGGATTGCTTGTGTTAATTGTTAAAAATAAAATAATCTAGGCCTACCAACGCACACTGCGTCCCGGTATCATTTGATTGTTCAATGCAGTATTGTAAGTAAACGGAGCTACGGGGACCCCATGTTTATAGACAAAAAATACTTCTTAGGACCTCTTCTATCATCTCCCAAAAATCTGTACTCAATTCATAAACACCCTGTATATATAAATTAAGTTTTGTGTGTTTCAAAAGTTCCCGAAGAGATGACTTTCCCTGCTTAACGTAGTGTTGTGCAGGTATGCTGAAGGGCTGGTAGACAGGAGCCAGTGTCTCTGAACCTTTTTTTTCAATTAATGGATGCTCCCAGTTGTTACAAATCCTGCTATTTATTTTATATAATATCTTTTTCCCCCCGGATCTTTCTCTGCTTGACTTTTTCTTATGGGGCTATGTTAAGCACAGGGTCTTCGAGACACATTTTATGCAAGCATTAACGAACTCAAGGAAAGAATTATGCAGGTGATGGCAAATAGTCCTTAGGCAATCCTAATCAATGCCTGCTTTGCATTTGCCAAGAGGTGACCATGAGGGAACCTGCAGTGCATTCTAGCACCGACTAGCATATTGGACAAGAGGGGAACAGCACTTTGAGCAAATGGTGTAACCTACATGTACCGTTTCCTTTGGGAATGTAAAAATAAACTAAACTCATTTGAAGAACTTTGCCACTATGTAAAACAAATTTTATGTAATTTATTTCAGCATGGTTTTTTTAGTGGTTGGCTGAACATTACTCCTTCTGGTTAGGCTTTCCCTACATACAGAAGGGGCAGTTCGGGAACTTTTGAAACATATATATATATATATATAAACGAACAATAATTCGACTCTATTTTACTATAAATTTTGTATAAATAAGTACAATTGTCTCATACGTAAGTAGAGTTCAATTTCTTTCTTCTATTAATAAAGAATACCCCCCCCCCTCCAAGCAAAAAGAAAACAACAAAAAAACCTGCTCCTGATTTCACAGTTGTAAATGAGTATTATTTTTTTTAATTGCGAAATAATTTTTGGTGGATAGCCAATACAATCCATTCATCTTATACCTATTTTCTATTATATTTGCTTCCTATCTTTTTATATGAAAATTCTGTTACACTTTATACTTTTTAAAAAGGTAAATCAATCGCTGATCGGTAAAAAATTTGATAAAAAGATGGTGGATTTGAGTTCATGGCTTTAAATAATCCAGCCTTTGTTCAATCATTTTCTAACAGTGAAATTAATATTCTAACTTTCAGAACAATAATTAACCAGTCACATACATTTTCATTCATAAGTTATCTTTTTATTATGTACTTCACGTGTTAAAGTTATTGTTGGCAATACCTTCAAGCCCACTCTACTCCAAAGTGTTGTGGCGTCATAGAATGCTCTATTGCGCTGTTGGTCGGCAGTGCGTTGTTAGTGCCATGGCCGCTGCCGAAGAGATATACTAAATTAAAAATGAGATTGCTATAATTATTTACACAATTCATTAATAAATTTATAAAAGTTTCATTAAGTATATATAAATAATATAAATAGTTCTATAAATAATAAAATTGCTATCTAAATTACTTTGTAATATACTATGGGACACTAAAACGAGGTAGTTCTATCTTTTTTTTTATTCTACCCAAAATTACCGATAATGATTTTTTAATTCAGAAAAAAAATTTTTTTTCATGCCGCGCTCCTAAAATTTTCGATTTTTTGGGGGTTTAGAGCTGCGGCCTGTATTAAAAAAAATACGGTAGTTATCCCTCATTTTATGAACACCCTGTATGTAACTGTGAGAATCGCCACTTGGAATGCCTGTAACTGTTGAATGAATTAAGATATGAACAAATGGACTGCACCATTGTTTTCCTTGAAAATTTTATCCTGAAATCATGTGCCCCATGACCCCTTTCCCATTTAAAACCCTATGGTGCATCCAAGATAGCGGCTTTCAAGATGGCCATCGTCCTGGTCATCTGCACCATATGACTTCCCCCTAGGCCTAATTTCCAAAAATACGAATTGTACAAGGGGTGATAAGTGATTTATGGTCCACCCTGTATTTCTGAAAATCAGTAACCTTCTAACGTTGTCACCAACTAATACATTCGACTCGCCTTATCAAGAAATCGGTTAAAAAAAAAAACAAGATTTTATCTGCACGCAGTTTGCACGGTAATTAGTTTCAAATTCAATTCATATTGTTGCAAAACTCGCACATTCAAATTGTTTCATGCGACCAACTCGCATGGTTCCCTTTATTTATAGTTTGATAAAAATTGTTGCTCAGACAACAATGGGCAGGCTACTTTTCAGTTCTGGCATGTGCTTCAAGCCAGCACCAACAATGCTTAAATGTGCAACAACAATGCAAAACTGTTTCCGTGATGAACTTACATTTTCTTCTTTATTTATAGTCTGATTACTGAAATAACGAAGGTTTTCATAGTCCTCGTTGGATTTGTTATGTAAAAGCAACTGCTTATGAAGAATTCTTTTATAATGAAAAATCGGGTAAAACAAAGTGATTTTGGAATGATACATAATTTAATATATATTAATTTTACATCTGATATTTAGTTAATAATGAAGTAAATTTGGGAAGATAATGGTTTATCGTAAATGTAATGACGAAAAAAATCGTACTCTGATTTTGAGAGTACGGAAATGACGTCTTTGTTTGCTTGAAAACTGCCAATAAGAATCTAAACCAGAGCGGAAATGCTGGAAATGGAGAAAGATCGAAAGCGGAAGCAAAAATTTACTTCTTTGAATTACAAGCGTTGATCGATGACTATGAAAAATTAAATCAAAAATGTCTTTCTAGAAAATATCATGTGCTGATAAACAGGAAAAACATTCTTATGAAAATATCAAACGATGATAAAGAAGCACATGTTCAGAAGTCATTGCCTTAAACCAGGAGAGATGGGGGAGAATGAGAAAGAGAGAACGTGAATAATTGAACAAGTTCGCCAATTTGTTCTTTGATTTATATCAAACATTTTAAAGATCTTTAAACTGTATATATCGACTGAGAATCTCGATCAGATGAAAAGACAGATTTTCTGCCATAAAATCGTATGCGAATGGAAATCTCGTGTTTGGGAGTTTATGTTCAAAAAAGTTTCACTAAACGAGTGAAGTTGAATGGAAATTACATTTTTTGTTCGATCAATTACTGAAATTTCATCACCGTTTAGTCGCAAGTAATTCAAATTTCAAGTCTTCGGTCCCTGCTGCTACTGTCATCTTGTAGCAGCTGTTAGTTACTGGGATGATGCAAAACTCCCTCGAAGGAGACAATCTACCGATAATCTACCCTCTGTACAAGATAAGATAGATACTATTAGGCAATACTTCATACTTACGTAACTCTCATGGTGCATCTAAATACTGAAAATTGCACTTCACATCGGGCTAACCGCATCACTGGTCACATGCTACGAGCGGGAAAGGCATTTTAGTATCAACGCTGGGCACATCACCTGGGAGACCATCACCCACATATATCCAGCCTCACCACAGCTGGTGCCTACATACGACTCACGTGGAAACTAGACCCACTAATCCTAGCGCCCCGAAGGCGTCACGTGCCTCTTCTACAAAGCGAGGAGGGTCACTGAAAACTCTCCATTTTACAACACGTTACTCCAAGGCAACAAAACTTCTCCAAACTGCAGAAGGCTATCTCTGGTTGGGAGATCAGAGCAGTAGCATTGTCTGCCCCCAACGATACCGAAAATAGTCCTCTGTGCAACCTCCTCTTCGCATTCAGTTACCTGTGCTGCACTCACATACATGCTTGTGTGTCCGAGCTCCACTTCACAATTCTTGCTTTCTCTGCGCAATTGCACCCTCATAAACCCATAAAGTACAAGAGTAAGTCATAGTTCGGTTACTACTGTCATTCACGACCAGACACTACACCCCAGGGGAGGATATTTTCCTTTGGTTCTGCAGAAATATGCCTGTTGCTATGAACCAAATCCATGAATATGTCGACGACGAGAACAACGTCGGACCTCGACACAAGTTTCAATTCATTAGTGTGTCACTCCACTAGAAAGCAGTTGGCCTCATAACAGTATTAATTTCTTTTCTTTAACGTTGCACTATGTCTGTGATCATTCTTAGCAGCGACAGATATCGCCCGCAAAAAAGGAACGAAGATTATAGTCTCACCAATTCGAAGATTTTCCATGAAAGAATCGCTGATTTATTCACGTCATCTTGGCCACATATATATCTTCCGAAGAAACATTGCCAGTCAATCCTTGAAATATTACATTACTGTCAAGCTAATCGGAGGAACTATCATCAATATGAGGCAGCAAGCAATTTGAAAGACATCACTGCTATATTTTAAAAGGCAACGTTTATAATAAACGATCAAAATAGTAAACGAAATAAATTACAAAATACAGGAGCAGATTAATGTAAAATTTACTAATTAAAAGGATAATCTCCCCAATCCTAAATTACACTGCCGTTACATGGCACAGGGTAGTAAAAGCAAAACATTCTCTTAAGTGAGATCCCATGGAAATCTGATAAAGCCTGCTATGTAAGCCCAGCACTGAAAAATATTTTTGAGTGGAGAATTTCTTAAATTTTAGGCATGGGAAAATCTACTGCCTCAGTTACCTCATTCACTTTTCTAACAAGGGAATCCCACATAGCCTATCCACTTTAACAATGGAGTCTTTGTATGGTTATGTATGCTCAAATTTTTTCATTTTCGCGGTTTATTTTGAAAGAAACAAAATGTTGCACTCTTATTTTTCCAAGCATCTATAGTAGCTTCAGATGAGTAACATATTTCAATATGGTGGAAACCTGTGAAATACGTGTTCAAAGGATTCCCTTGTAAGTTGAAGGGTTATACGAATGGCACCATTCTCTTTATTAATCACTGGCAGAGAATTCCATCTGGATGTTGTTGGCTCAATAATTCCAGCTTCAAGGTAATCAAAAATGTATTTTTTTTAGCTTAGGAAATATATCCGAGGAATAGGGTACTGTCTTACAAATATCCTGGTTTTGATTTATCAATGTCAACATCCCTCTTGTAACCCTTAACACCATTAACTTCTGTAATATCCTGACCTATGCATCCAGAGAAAGTTCACAAAATATCTAAGATACGGCCATTTTGTTTACTCGTTAAATTAGCTAATTCTAAATTACCTTCAAACGAAGCTCCCCACATAACGCTCATCATTATGAGGCAGCAAGCAATTCGAACGACAGCGTTGCTATATACACAATGTCTGCCATCATCATGGGCTACAACACAACAACACCAACAGAAACTCTCCTTCTCCCTGCTTCTCTTTTCCCAATGATAGTAAAGACAGAGAATTTCCTTTTTAGCAATTGCAGCATCAGTTCCCTGAACAGCTGCAAACAACACCTCAAAAAAGGGGGTGACGCATTATTGATCCACAGAGCAACAACACATGAAAACATCTGGCCAATCCAAGAAAATATATTTTAAAAGGCAACATTTACAACAAACGACCAATATAGTAAACAAAATAAATTATGAAATAGCAGGTTAATGTTAAATTTACTAATAAAAAAGATAATTGTGACTGGTGTCAGTGTGTGTTTTTGAGTGTGTAGTGAATTCTGTGAATATTTGGCCAAGTCGAGATCGAAACAGGGCGTAGCTGTCGACATCGAACAGCGCAGAAAGGAGTCTGTACTTGACTTCTCGGGGAGACTGCAACTCGCAATGGATCGTTTTATTCAGGCCAACCCGGCTATGGAAGCTACCCGTGAAAGGTTGTTGCTGCAACGGTTTCGCCATGGGACCCTCCTCCCTCATAAAAAGCTGCTGAAAGCGAAAGCTTCAAAGACCTTCGAGGACGCAATAAAATGCGCGATGGAATTCGAGGAGCTCGAGCGGGGTCACCATGGTGAAAGCAGTGGGGTCGAATTGGAGGCCAGCTCACTGGATTATGATGATGAATTAGCCGTGGCTGCATGACAGGTGAAACAGGGAAAGTTCCCGTTAGTGGATCAGTGGCTAAAGAGATAAGGCAAGAAATTAAGAGATAAAGGGTATGCTGGAAAAAATCTTGAAGGACGGGGTCGGCACTGCACGGGCCCCTAAGAGGGAGGTAACATGTTTTAAGTGCGGCACCCCGGGGTATTTTTTTTTATTTATTTATTAGTTTATAAGCAACAGGCTAGTATTAGCCCAATAACGGCTTACAAAGAAAATATATATCATAATATAACATAATGACATAACGGGGTATTATGCCCGTGATTGCCACCAAATGAAGCAGAAGGAGCCTGCTCAGGTTGCTCCAGATGAGAGCGAACCTATCGTCCTCAAGAGGGGCAAATATCACCTTTATTGTGTGGACGTGTTGATCCAGGGCCAGCTGGTCAATATCAACATACTGGGTCACTGGTCTCCTTTATTGACGAGGAGTTGTCGTCAACTGCCCAAGGCCCTCATCCATGACGTCGATGCAATTGTGCGAGGAATGAATGGTGGCTGCATCTACATTAAGCACCAAGTCACCCTAGACATAAAGATTCGGGGAAGGGCATTGCCCTGCTGTGGTTTTTTACTTCACTCCTTCACAAACGGGCCTTATAATGGAATCCTGGGTATCGACGTCTTGGATGGGGTGTCATTCACGTGCTTCGCTGTGACTGTGGTCGAAGGAGCTGATATGGATTTGGGCAGTGAGGAAAGGGCAAGGAATATGCCGCCCCAGGTAACCTCACAAGAGCACACGGTGGAACCAGAAAATCATGGGAATGTCAACACGGCTGTGGCGCAGGGGTCGGTGGACCCAGATGCCTGGGTGATGGTTTCCTGCACCGACAATTCGTCGGGTGGTGCTTTCGGTCCGTTCAGGGTGTCACGGACTTTACCTGGCAATAAAGTCCTAGTTAAAGGACTGAAATTTCGAGACACCCAAGTTGTGCAAAAAAGCCGGGTGCAGTTGATTGGCGTTCCTGAAGGCTGCGAGCTGACAATAAGAGATGTTCCCGAACCGGTAATAAGAGATGTTGCAGTTGGTCCTGATGAGGAGGTAGCTCGGAAAATGATGGTTGACGTAGCCACAGAATATATATATATATAAGATGGACAGTGGTTCTGTGAACGTTAACGAGATGGAAATAAATGATCAAGCCCGTGAGGGAGTTGGAGGAGCCGAGGTGTCTGTAAATTTAAAACAGAGGACCGATGTTACTCCTGTCATGCATGATGCGAATAGGAAGTACCTATCGCAGAGTAAGTTACGTTGTTATAGACCAAACGTCATAACAGAGAGGAGGTGTGATGCCAAGCAGTCCCAGATGAATGCCATGGGAGCAGCCCCACATGCGTGGGACATGACTCCTTTTGATGGCAATCGGCGTACTGGTTTCTGTGTGTTCCCGGAATGACCAAGTCGATGTCGGTGTTTGTGTCGTTGGTATTGTTGTTGTGTATGTGTGGCCTTAAGTGATATAAGAACTCGGTTCTTTTATTCTTAAGGGGTAGCGTATGTGACTGGTGTCAGTGTGTGTTTTTGAGTGTGTAGTGAATTCTGTGAATGTTTGCCATTTTGTCTTTTGTTTATGCTAATTTTAGTGTTGTAGTTCGTTTTGAATTAAATGTTGGGGGCTTGGTAGTAGTTTTTGTGGTGTTTGGTGGAGTTTGTTTGTGATCATTTTGAAAGTGACTTGTGTTGTTTAATTTTAGTGTTGATGTATGTTAATTGTGTCAGATGGTTTAGAGTTGTTTGGCAATTACCAATATAGGGAGGCTGCAACAATGACTGGTATTGATCTTGTCCAAGCTTTGTTGATGCAGGTTTTCCTGAAATTTAGACGACAACAAATGGGTGAGGGGTTTTGTTGTGAGAGAGCCATCGTCTTGTTAATTGTATGTGTTAAATAGAACACGTTTCAAGCAGCTGTGTTTTGCGAATATTCTATGAGATATTTTGCTCGAAGTCCGTCGCAACGGAGTGTTTTATGCACTCCTACTTGGTCAAGCAGCTATTGCGTTAAAATGTTTTTTGTTTACACCCTCAATCGTCCTCTGATGCTACCCGGCTGTCTGCCTGGGGACTTGTAAAGCGGAGCTGTGCACATGAGGCTGTCCTTTGAGCGTTATTACACTAAGCATAACGAATCAGTTTGTCTGTTTTAACAGCCTCTTTTGTGGAGTGCTGACAGCCGATGTGTGTAATAGTTGTAGCTCTGAGAGGCGAGTGGGGGGGGGGGGGGGGCCGGGGCCGTAGTGAGAAAATTATGGGACCCTAAACAATGTTGACCCAAAAACAAATTTAACATAGACCTATCCAAAATCCAAGTATTGACCAGATGTGCCAATCATTACTTCACAGAAAATAATTGTCACATTTTAGATTGGGACCATACATTGAATAGGGGGGCCCCAGGCAGGAGCCTAGGCACCCCCCCCCCCCCTACCTTCACTACGGCCCTGAGGGGGGTAGTGTTGTAGGCGTTGAAGTGTCAAGCTCTCTCTGTTCTCTCCCCTTTTTCCCCAAGCCTGCGGTGCTGCGTTGTCGCAAGACACTGAAGTTGGAACTCTGCAAAGGAGAGTGTGACGCCTTCCTGTCAGATTTTTTTGCTTATGGGTGTAATACACTGTAAATTTGTGGGCTAGCTTTATACAAGAGGATAATATTTTCGAGAATGATTGGGGGGAAGGGATCTTCAAATGAACTTCAGTTTGACAAATTTCAAACGAAACGAAATTGACGTTTAATATTGAACTAACTAGGTATATACTCAATTAGAATACATTACACAATATACAGAGAACATTAATTCACTTTTTTTCTCTCAACTTCCTGACAATTTTTCTGTCGCCAAATTGTCTTTGTTTTATAAAGTTCCTGCCAATTTTTCCATTGCCAAGAATGTTTTATAAAGTTCAAATGAATATTTATTACACTATCTTAATGCATAAATATATAATCTATATTGTAATTTCAAAAAATGAAAATACAAAATATATACTTTAACTTTTTCGTTCTTGTCTTTTTCAAAATTAAATAATCTTCTAATATTTTTTAAGAAACCACCATCTGTACCATATTAAGAACTTTTTGAAGAATCAGACGATAATGAATCTGATTTTGAAGATTTTTAATTGTAAAGCGTCCAGGTTAAGCATTTTTAAAAATGTTTGCTTAACCAGGTTGTAAAAATAAAAAGGTTTTCTTGCATATTTTATTTAAGTTAGCGATGAGTCAAAAAGTGGGGGTCACAAGAGGATAAAAACTTAACTCGTTTTCTTGGCTCTGAAAGTGGGATCGCATTAGTCAAGAGCCACATTATAGTAGAATAAATGCGATAAATATTTGAAGCACTACATTTTATAATTAATGCAACACATGCGAAGTTAGCTAAAACTTCTAAAGCACGTGCTCTTTGTGCCTGATGTAATAGTAAAAAGAAATCAAATTTCTCTATTTTTATATACAATTTTAAAATTATTTTTATTGTTTCTCTATTGTCGGTTATATTGTTATTTTCCATTCTATTACCTAGTTTTTACGAATTTCAGGGGACCAATAATATTTATTCGTAAAATCCGAACTTCGTAAAAAACAACCCCCCCCCCAAAAAAAAAACACGTAAATAGGCACTGAATTTTTAATACAAATATACTTATACACTGATTAAGTATTCGAGTTTTGAAAATATTTAAAAATTGTTGTCTGATGCATATTTGAAGTTATCATTATTTAAGTAGTTTGAAAATTCAAAAAAACTGTCAAAAATATCGTCTGCATTTATTTATTAGTTGCATACAGATGGTTTTTAGAGTTTCTAAGGAGCTTTTAATAATGTAGGAGGGATTAGCTTTGAGTGTTGTATTTCCCAATTTCTCGTCATTGTCATCTCAGTCTTCGCCGCCATCTTTGATAAGATCGCAAATTTCGTTATCGTTTAACGTCAGAGAAGTTAAAACTTCCGCATCAATATTAACAAACTCGAAGAATTTAGATTGAAAATTCAGCATGCTTTTAAGAATTTCCCACTCTTCAAATCCTTCAAATTCGCTATCATCATCTTCTGGTGAGACTGCAAGTTCAGTTTCACTTTCGTTTGCATAACACTTTCTCTTTCTAGGCTCTGTAGTTTGCATTACTTATGGCGCCCTTTGTTGGCGACGGCGGAAACTAGTCCAGTTAATCATCGATCACGACGGCAATAACATAGGCCAAATGAATAAAATATAACCAGGCCGCTCACGCAAAAAATTTTCATTTTTTTTACTAAAATTTTTACTACCAATTACAACTTCTAACTTCGTAAAATACGAAATTTTGTAAAAGGCGAGTTCGTAAAAACGAGGTTCTACTGTATATTCAACAGTTAATGTCTTGAAATTTTTTTTACCTCACTTCGCCCCAGCTTATGTTTTTTTAAGGGTCACAAAATGAAAAATAATATCAATAAGATTACAAATTTCATTTGTGGACTTTTTTTCAGAAACTTTTTACATCTGATCAGTTTGAACAAAACCAGCAAGATAGTGTGAAAATTTTGAAAACTAATGCTGTTCCGACCATGTTTATACATCGTTTTATATATCATTATATACAGGGTGATTCAGAAAGATGGGTCAAGAATGAAATGCCATGTACAGTTTGTAGCGGGGAACAATATTTTTCCTATAAACATGGGTCCGGAAATGCATACTTAACAGAGATAATGCAACTTGTACGAGGTAGGAATGGATGTGTGTTAACCGGATGCCAATTGTAGGATCCATGTAAATTAGGATCTAAGAGACCTTTATAAGAGAGGAAACGAAACATGTAACTCCACTGTTGTACAATGGATCGCTTGACTAATGCAGTGCTGGCGGACATGCATCTCGTCTACAGCAAGGCACAGGGTAATGCTACTGAAGCCTAAAGGATTTACCAACAGCGTTTTCCAGACCGTGATTCTCCGGACATGTTCATCAGAATTCGCGAGAATCTTGTCGGCAGACTAAACACCTGCATCGAGGCTCAGGGTCGGCATTTTGAATACCTAGTGTAGTGTCATTCCTACCTCGTACAAGTTGCATTATCTCTGTAAGGATGCATTTCAGGACCCATGTTTATAAGAAAAATTTTGTTCCCCGCTACAAATTGTACATGGTATTTCATTCTTGACCTACCTTTCTGAATCACCCTGTATATATAATTTGACAAAAATAAAATTTTAAAAAAATTATTTCAATTACTCTATATTTTAATAATTATAACATAGTAAAACAGCATGTGGATAATATTAATTAAAGGATGGTATGAAAATAAAAATTTTATGTACAAACTTTATGTATTAATTAATGCTCTAGATTTTATTTTAAATAATGGAAAATTCGTAGCTTAACTTGTACGTCCTTTGTACGTTGAAATAAAATGACTGAAAAATAATTCCAAGATAATAATATAAAATTTATAATATAATGTAATAGATCATCAGGCCATACGGAGACAGCGTGAGATCGATTTTTATGTAAGTTTTAAGATGTTTCCCAAGAAAGATTAAACATAATATAAGAAAATTAAATATAATACTTACAATTCTGGAATTAAAGAAAAGAAGCAAAAATACATTTTGTATAACAGGTTTTTTCTTCCCCCAATTTTTATAATGAATACCCCAAAAATGTTCCCCAATTTCGATGTTCACGTATTAATATATAGATTTTTAAATTTAAATTATATGTCAATCATTTTAAAATATACTAATTGTATTTTTCTTTCTAGTTTTTAAACGTCCCCATGTTTAGAAATGTCACCTTGAAATGTTTGACTGAAATTGGTGAGTATTTTAAAAAAATGCTTTATTCTTTAATGATTAATATGAAAACTGAATGTCCCTCATGTTAAGTTATAAAAAAATGTGGTCTCCATTATCTTATAAAATGACTTTAAACTGGTGCATAAAAGTTTTATTGCTTTCTGTGTGATTGTGAGTGGCAAATTCCTTAGCAGTTCCCCTCAAAAAAAAAAAAAAAAAAAAGGTGTCCAACATTTTAATAATACTGTCTTTCCAATCACCACATTAAATTAACAACCTTAGAATTTGACTCCTTTTAAATTAAATGGGAAAACTCGCGCATTTCAATCTTGAACGTGGCTTTATCTCACCTTTTTGCACTTTACTTTTAAAACGTTAACTTTTTTATAAACTTATTAAAAGTTCCTTGTAATCATAAATTGAAACGTCTATCTTTTTAACGTCTTTCTATAAAATCCGTAATAGAAATAATAGAAGTAATAGGGCCATGCGATCAGTGTCCACGGGCGAAAAAATTATATTAAGAAATAATAACATGCGTTAACCTTTTCCCAGCCAGCTATTTTCTTGAGAAAATGATTCTTCTTACAGGGGGATAGAAAATATTTTTTAAAAAATTCAATAACTGATATACTGCTTTAAAATTTTAAATTTGTGATCTTGAATATAATTGCTTTTGATTAGTAATTTTTTTGATCGATTAAAAGTAATGGTTTTTTTTTAAACAATACATTAAAATGTATAATAAAATTTTCTATTTGAAAAACTTGGTTTTAATCCTTTTTTAAAAAATTACAAATGTAATAATTTCGTATTTGAAAATACCCAAAATTTAGGGAGAAATCTTTTCTAAATAAAGCAAGAAAAAAATTTTTAATATCTCTATTTGTTTTTTTTAACGATTTTTTATATAACTGAATGTGGAATATTTTTACTTTTTTTTCTTTCGAATATCTACATAATTTGTTGTTAAATAGGTCACATTTGCCCGACAATAGCCAGAAAATCACATAATAGGATTTTAATCTCTTTCTTTGATAAAGCATAGATGTGGCCTTATCTAACTTCCTCATATTCTGAGAAGGGAACAATCTCAAATGACATCATCAAGAAACGATCCGATAGCAATGGTTTTAATTTTTGTGAAATAACTTATGAATAAAATGTAATTTACGAAAAAAAAATTTAAAACATAAATAAAAGGTATAATTTTAATATAATTCAACCATTAAATGGTTCAATTGTGCCCTGGAATTTTTTAATAAATTCGTAATTTTAGATGTTGCTAAGTTTCTCCATACACAAGCTTTCTAAAATTTCGAATATTATTGATTATTAATAAATTTGGGGTATATAATTTATTTGCAGTTAATTATAAAGCTTTCAAGAATTCAACAAAAGCAGTTTGAAGTTTTTATCGATAATAGAAAATTTCTTATAAGCATTTTTTATAGTCATGATTTTGGGGGGGGGGGGGGGG